>APFE031407422.1:138378-162340 GCA_000404065.3 Pinus taeda
GTAAAATTAATTAATTTGCTTAAAAGATTCATTGCTTTGATTGATTAATTAAATAATTTATTTGATTAATTAATTAAAAGAATTAATTAATTTTATTATATTATTTATTAATATGTTTATTAATTTAATTTTATGTATTTATTTCTTTGATTAATTATTTATATATTTTATTTGATTAATTTATTTTATTGATTAATTAATTAATTAATTAATAACTTAATACTGAGTTATTTATTGATTTTTTAGGGTTTGAAGTAAAAGTTTCCACGTGTTGCTTAGTTTTAATCCATCATCCTAGTTCAAGTTATTCTTTCTTTTTTCTATTTCAATAGCTTTTTTAATTTTCCTTTTAAGATAGTGATCTTCTCTTCTAACCAATTTGACTTCTTCCATGCAGATGTAATGAGAGGAAGAATGAATATGTTCTCCTAAGGTTGATTTTGAGGTCATTTCTCTTCTTAAGTCAATAATGTGTTCTTTAATTCTAATATTAAGAGACCTACCTGTTTCACCTATGTATTCCTTACTGCATGAGAAAGGAATCACATAAACACCTTTTTGAAGGTTAGGGTTTATGGGATCCTTGACTGAGTTGAATAATTGTCTGATGGTGTTAACAGGGGTAAAGGCTACATTAATGTTATGTTTATTAAGAATTTTAGTAATTTTATCCGTGGTACCTTTTATGTATGGAAGGGAGACCTTAGAAGTTGATAAATTTTGGTCTTTGATATCCTTGTTATTCTTGTTTAGGGATAGGTGCATGGCTTTCTTTATGTTATTTATATTATAGCCATTTAGTTCAAACACTTTTTCAAGATGGTTGAGCTCATCATTTAAATGGTTAGGATCAGATATTCTGGCCACCCTAGTGGCTAAGGTCCTAATGATGCCAATCTTCTGCTTAGGGTGGTGATGGGAATTTGCATGTAGATATCGTTCTGTATGGGTTTTCTTTCTATAGACTTGGAAACCAAGGGAACCATCTCTTTTAGTTAGAAGGATATCAAGAAAGGGAAGCTGGTTGTTATTTTCAATTTCAATAGTGAATTTTATATGGTCAGAGAGACTATTTAGCCATCAAAATCCATATATACATGAGTATATTTGCACATGAAAATCAAGGGAATGAACTTTCTTCATTAATATTGCAATGAACCAACCGGTGATGGGACTACCATGTTCTACCCGACCATAGATTGGCTGAGCCAAGTCTCTTTTCAACCAATCACCCTCGTGCCATATTCCAAGCATGAAGGTGGGACTCATAGAACACATCAAAGACACCAGTCAATGTGGATGCCACTGGATTTCTTCGCCTACACCATGGGGAATTTGAGTGCCTCCTAGTCTCTCAGGCTTTACCGTGCATCTGTAGTCTGATCCAGGGATCACTAGGCCCTACACCGAGACATACTCTCTAGGGTTCACCGTGCATTCCATCTCAGAATCACTAGGCCCAAGGGAGAGAAAATCCACCTCTTGGCTTTACCGTATATCTTGCCATTCAATGGCAAGGATTCCTAGGCCCACTGAAGCACACAATATGGCTTTACCGCAACCCACAATCAAATTCGGGGATTACTATGCTAATAGCTTCGTGCATCCTCATTCTGGCTCAAGGACCACTACCACCATGTGTTTGTCAATTCAGAGATCCACCCCACTCAGCCTCGAATCTAATCCGGTCATCCACCACAAAATGCATGAGAGAACCCATCTCATCAAATCTATCAGGAAATGGCAAGGCTAGGCTAAAAATATTGTCACACATGGAAAAACCCATGCCATGGTAGAAAAGAACCACATGCAATCCCATGCATGTGAAATCTAGTAAGGAAAATACACATGCAAGTCGATACCTGCAATGAAGCCTGCTGTAGCTTCTTGATCCTGCCTTTCCCTCCTTGATCTTTGCTTCCTCTTGCCTTCCTTTTCGTTTCTTGCTCCAATGCCAACGTGCTTCAAGAAAACTCTAAGTGTCCAAGAGTATGAGAGAGAGAGAGAATAATGGGAGAGCTCCAAAGCTAAATTGACCAACTGCTACCCACTGATCCTTAGAATCCTTATTATTAATGAGGTCTTTATTTTCTTCATTTTTCATTATTTTCCTTCAATTTCCTCATCACATGCAACATGTGATCTTTCACCTTCATTTTCTCCTAATTTCCATTATTTTTATAAATAAATTTTCCAAAATACATTTTTTCCTCTTTAGTGTCTTAGCCATAAATAACCAAATGAACAGACATTGGGATGTCCTACCCACCATTCAGCTTGGAATACATGTCCCATCATCTATGGTAATTATATATATTTTTACATGGAATTTTCATTAGGGTTGTTATAGAACCCTCCCCCTTAGGGAAACATCGTCCTTAGTGTTCAATGACACCTATAACCAACATGACTACTAAAAACAAAACATGCTACCCATGGAGCTTTATAACATAGCTTGTTGCAGTATTTACAATGAATGACCCACTCAAAAGCAAAACATCATGACAACATGATGAGATAAAAACCATACCGCATATTGGAGATTTATAACATAGCTTAGTATGACATTTACAATAACCACATATACACATATGCACATCTACACATTTTCTCAATCAGCAAATAAAAGAATACGATGCATGTATCAGTAACAAGGAAATCCAGAGGCTCACACCTCCATCCTTAAAGTAATACCAGGATTTACCTCCTTCCCAGGAAGTCTAGAATCCACTGCAAAGTCAAATCTGCATCCAATGTCTAAAGCTATAATCCCGTGCCACTAGTCCTCTTAGTGAACAACTATGAGCTCATTGTTCCAGGGTGCACTCGCAATGTGAATTTGATTCCATCTGGCAATGCTAATGACCAAAACAAATCCATACATGACCTTCCCTTCTCTACTACACAGTCCCTCAGAATCTAATCCTTGCATAAGAAGATACAACCACCAAGGAATATCCCTCCCTTGAAACCATCATACCAGTCATAGCATGCTCATGGCAATCAATGGACACTATTGGTTACTAGTGCGCCACAATGGCCCACTCCTAAAGTGCTTTACCAACATACTGTTGCATGTTCCAATTTCTTTCGTTGTTGTTGCTAATTCTTGTAGTCGATTTCAACCACCCAACTAAGCATGTTCATTCTTCCTGTACCAAGAACATAACTTCCATTATATTCAAAATAAATTGAAATAACTTCAAATCATGCCTCATTGGTAGTTTTTCAATAAGGTATACCTAGAATCTTGTTTGCCTCCTGTCACAAGAAGTCAAACTAGCATCTTTGACCAAATCAACATATATAAAAATATCATATCAAGTTAGCTCAAAACACTATAATCATAGATCAAAATCATAAATTACATGTAACCATCATAAACCAGAACCATAGATCACATATAATCATCATATATCATAGTCATAAATCAAATGCATAATAAAATTGAAATAAAATGTTGATACTTATCATTTCATCAATCCTTAGCTTCTACCTTTTTCTTTATTCCATACACACTCTAGCTCAATTTCTATACCCAACAAACACCTACTGCCTTCTCCTCAACCATGTGCATAGACACATAGTGGCACCACACACATACAACCACACCTGACACACAACACCATGTAATACATGCACCTACACAGGACGTACAACTCATACACCTACAACTAGTGTGCAAAACAATGTAAACTTTGAAATGAGAACTAATACTGTTACCCGTTTTGTAGAGATAGCAAAAAAGTGACCCGGTTTTGAAAAGGGTGATGCAAAACACATGTTTTTTTTAGAGCATAGTTTTTGGCACTATAATTTTTTTATGTACATTACGTTTTAGAATGGTAATGATTTTCATGCGGATTAAAAAAAGTGGTAATTCTACACCAGACCCTTTTTTTAAAAGGCTTTTTTTTACTTTTAAATTTTCTAATGTATGAAATGTAAATAATTATTTTCTAAATTTAATAATTTTTTAATTGGTCTTCTTCTTCATATTTTCTTGTTTTTATTTTAATTTTTTTTCTAGTGAGGTTTTTATTGTTTTGCATATTTAAAGAAGAAGGTCGATATTTTGAATTTTCGATATTCTACATATTTATACATCGTTAAAAAATCTTCAATCCACATGAAATAATTGTCTCTAAAAAACAATATTTTTTAACAATTGACATAAAAATAACCATTTTTAGCATAAATATAACTAAAAACTACACGCTTTGATAATCTTTTGCTAGAAATGACATGTCAAAATCACAATTTTTATAGGAAGTTTTTAACCAAAAATGGTTAAATAATAGTTTCTTTTTATGAATTTCATGTCAAAAAAATAATAATTGTTACTTTGTTTTCAAAAAATAATGATTAACTTAAAAATTAATGGGAAAATCACATAATACAAATATTGAATGCATAACAACCTTAATTGAGTGTATATTCTTCTCATAAAATGTCAAAGTCAAAACATTACAAGTATAACTAATTAATAGTTACAAAAGTGAAATTGATTTCCAAGCATAACTTAAATTTAATCAACATTGTCACATAATCCAAACTCTTCGTCCTTTAGAGTTTCTTATTGTCTTCTTCCACATTTTTTTTGTTTCATTTTGCTCATTTTCATCTTCTAATGGATCTTTGATGTCTGCAAATCCCCCAATGTATGTCTTTCCAATCATTTCGTGTAATGGTGGTTAGGGTTCCTTTGCCTTTTTTGCCACACGTGATTCATTAAGTCCCCTTTCTTAAACCCAATTTCTTGCATTGCAGCTAGAAGAAATTTAAGAGCATTAATTCTTTGTCGAATTAAATTGCACTGTATTGGATCTTTTTCAATTGCAATGCAATTTCTTCCTTTTTGAAGGCAACATGCTGGTGTTGTAGCTAATTATCAAGCACAAAAGAAATAATGAAGTAAATTAGTACAATGACATATTAATTAGGAAATAACATTTTGAAATTCAATTCCATCTAATAAAACTTACATGAGCCAGAAAATAAATCTAGAACCCAATCTCCTTCATCTGAACATATGTCTATAAGATAGTTAATCAATAACTGTGATTTTTGATAAATGTTAACTATCTCTCATTCCACTTCTTTGTCTTCATATGTTAGTTTTCTCACAACAACATCATAACTCAGTGTTTGGCTATGATTGCTTCCATCTACCCGATTAAAAATCATAAACATATAGCTATCATCTTTTTCCCAACTATCAATGTGGATGAACTCTCAATCATTTATAAATAGTTGATATTCAGAGTTAAAAAGATTTGACTTTTGCTTGTAACATGAAATAGTAAAAGTTCAATTAACTTATACATAAATGATTTTTTCAACATTAATCAAATATAAATTTTAAACATCTTACCATGTAAGTTGCATCCTTGAATTTGTTTTCCCCTTGAAGCTTGATAATAACATTGCCAATTTTGTGTCTGAATGAAATGTCATGAATCTCCACAATGGTGATGACGTGACTTCTAGAAATCCCGCAACCACTTTACTAAGAGCTTGATAAGTATAAGTGTCACTATCATAGTCAATGTTTGGAATATTGAAACCATGGGGAATATCTGCAATAACTAGGGCATAATCCCTTTTAGGTATGAGTTTAACAATGTCTTCACAGCCGCCTTGTATTACTTGATATTGAATAGTGTCTAGCCCATTCCAAATGAAATGAATAAGAGTTGGATCAAGTTCAACATTCTTAATACATTGCTTCTTCAGTCTTTCAATCTTTATTTTTTCAATGAAGGTTCTGAAACTATCTGGTGATCCATTATCATCCTTCTTCATCTTTTATAAAATAGAAAAATATATGTGTAAGTTATAAACTAAAAATAGTACATAGATGAATAAAAATGAATGTATAAATCAACATACCTTTTTAAATACAAGATAAAAAAAATTTAATGTTGATATAGAATTTGAATCTGGATAGTTGTGTACAACATCATCACAACTATATTCATTCAACAATTTAACCATTTGTTCCTGAATTTTCATGTAAACTTTGTGAGCGCATAGATAAAGTAAAAAAAATTAATATAATGATATGTATAACAAATACTACCAAGAACATATGTTATACTTTAAAAGAAAATTATAATCTAGAAATAAATAAAAATAATTCAACAAACTTACTTTTGAAATTCCTCAGACATTTCCTCCAATAATAATTCCCCTAACCTCACACGAGATAATATTGCTTTGACATTTTTTTCATCCTTCACTCCTTGCAATGCTCTTGAAGGTGTGATAGTCATATCTTCTGGAAGTTGCTTCATTTCAGGACCTGAATTACTATTGATACATATCAATGGCTTAGACTTTTTGACCTTCTGGTTTTTAATGCCAATGTTCTCCCACATGCTAAAAATCTCATTAATCAACTCCCATATCTCTCCAGTTCTAAATGCCAACTGGAAAATGTTATCAACATCTCTGAATAAATTACTAAATTTGTCTCCTTTGCCACCTTTTGAATTGGTTTTCTCTTCAATTAGATAGCCTATTTCCATACAACATTCCTTTCGAAAATCTACAGTAACATTTATCCTATCCCCACCACATTTTTCTTCAAATTCACTATGAATAAATCTAACCCTTTGGATGAAAGTCATAGACATCTTACATTCATTATCTGAATTATGATCCCATGCCACTAACTTTGATTTTGTATCTGATAACATCATAAATGCTACATTTCATTGTTTCAAAACATGGGTTATTGGGATATTCCTTCATCAATTGTCTTTGAGCTTCTACAAAATTGCTCCCCCCCAAGCACATAATAATTGTATTCAAAACATATTGACTTATCAAATGCTTCTTTGTTGGGAACTTGATCTGGATCAACAAGAAGCACATAACTAATCACATGAGCATATGGATTGTATTTCATTAATCTCTTCAAGTTGAGAACATGCAGATGATGTGGCTTTCTAATTTGACATTGACATTTTCCTTCACTTGCCTTATAGATTTGTCTGACATTAAGCTGAAATGTATGACCACCCTCAATTAATTTTCTCTTTGTCAAATTCTATCGAATGACATTTTGTTTTGTTTTGATAATGTCATCCTCTAAACCAGCACTTGGTGTAATGATTTCTCTACTTTCTTTTGATGTTTCACTAGGTTCTTGACTATCAGTAATGACTACTTCAAAATTTTCAAATTTATTTTTCTTCTTCATAACATTCTCATCATTAACTGTAACATATTTATTCTTGGGCATTGTTACTTTTGGTCTTTTACGGCTCTTCATAGTTCCAATGTCATCTTCAGTAACGACAACATATTCTTCACTGCCAGTTTCAACTTTCTCATGTCTAAAAGTAACTTGTCTACCCTTGCTAGATTTATCCACTAAAGGCCTTTTTTCTGATCCCTTGGATGTAGTTTTGTAGCATCATCAATTACTACATTTTGTTTGTTTTCCATATATTCTTTTGACACTAAGTAGAAACTACTGACAACTTTCATAATATGTTGCTTTATGAAATGAATGCCTCCCAACCTAATTGAACAACTTTCAACAAAACTCTGTCAAACAAAATATCATATGTCAATAAAAACAAAGTTAAAAAATATAGTGAGACAATTACAACAATGCAAAACGCAAATATAAATAACAATACTTACAATATTTTGTTTCATCTCATTTATGATTCATTTACATAACTTTGTAGATACCTATCTCATGCCATACAATGAATATGATAATTGGTATTTAATCATTTCATGTGACTTGGGCGGTTTTGTAAGTATGTAGACAACTTCACTGTCCAGTACCAAACACATGTCTATGACTTTTCCCATCACGTCATAAATTCCATTATCATTAGGTAAATCAATATATAGATATATCTACACATTTTTTCTTTCTCTTTCTTTCACATAATAGATTTTTTATGGAAGTTTCATTTCTTTTGATTTCTTCCAATATGAAATCATCTTCTTATCATTTGAGGCACTTGAAATATTTGTATCCATCAGCTCAGGTGGTGTTCGTTCACCAATTTTTTTTGAAGATCCAACTTTAAGATCCTTTCATCTAGAAAGATTCACAAAAATCTTCTTTAATGCCATCTTCCTTAAAAAAACACATAAATCAGTAAATGATGAAAACATTTTAATTTAAATTAACAAAGAAAATGATAAATGATAATTAATTTTATAAATCATAACAATTTCGAAAAGAAAAAATTGAAAAGTACATCACCTTACCACCTACCCCTGAAAATTGGCTGGCCAACCGACTCAATGGTTGAGTCCAACCCCATAGCTCACCATAGCGTCCCAACAACTACCGTCCGCCCATCCTCAGACTGCACCACCCTAGTCGCCTGTAGGGCAGTGGGGCTACCCATTGCACCTCGGCAGCCTGCCCGCCTGCAGGGTGGCAGGTGATTCTCAGAATCGCTCACCACCCTATTGGAGGGTGGGCCATTAGGGTGGCACAGAGAGTGCTAAGGTAGCCCCGCCTACGCCAACCCACCGGATCGCCACCCCAGCAGATCGCCACCCCGCGGGCAGGTGGGCCATTGGGGTGGCATGGGTGGGGGGGGGGGGTTGTGATAGCCTCGCCCCCATTTCCACGTCAACAACCCGCCCACCCCCGACGTGGCAGAGTGATTCTGAGGATCGCCCTGCCACCCTGCTAGAGGGTGGGCTGCCTGTGTGGCATGGGGGCGACTGGGTTCCAGTAGTCCCCTCAGTGCCACCCCGGTGTCTGGCCCGCCTACAGGGTGGCGATGATTCCAAGAATCATCCGTCACCCAATGGGCAGGATACCCGCCAGGGTGGTGTGGGGGGAGTTGTCCTAAGGGTGGATAGGCTGCCGATGTGGCACGAAGGGCATTGTAGAACTCCCACTATGCCATCCCAACAGTCGTCCCCCCCACTGGTTGGCAGGAGGCCTAGCAATCCCCATCGCCCCTAACCTACGAGCTCGTTTGGCCGCCATGAGCACTATCGGGCCTACAAAAAAGAAAAAAAAAAGAAAAAATAAATAAAAAAACTTCATTAAGATTATTTAATATTAAAATTTGCAAGGAGAAAAAATAATTAACCTTTCAATTGCAAGAGTTCTCTGTTGAATATGTTGTTGATACCATGTAGCTACTCCACAAATTCGCACCAAGTCTTTCAACGAACCTTAGAAAACCTTGATGTGATGTGAGTAATAGTATGGAATTTATTATATAGGTGAAATTACAGAGATGTTTTACCATACGGTTAATGTAGGATTAATTTGTTTTCAAAAAAATTAACATGTTAATTTTTTTATGGCAATATAAGAAACTATGATAAAGCGACTATAATGGAATTGTTTTACAATAGGGTGAATGTGGGATTAATTTGTTTTAGAATGTATTATAAAAATTAAAATATTATATATATATATAATATATATATATATATATATATATATATATATATATATATATATATATATATATAATATATATATTGTTTAATAATATTATATACTTTAAATATTAAAATAATTTAGGTAAAAGTTTTAGTTTACAATTTTAACTTTAAAGATTTATTTCATAAAAAAATTTAGTTTACATTTTTCAATAAATTGTAGAATAAAATAATGAAGGAAAACAAATCTAACAAAACTTTTGGAGGGAAATATTTAGGTGAAACATTTTGGAGGGAAAATTTCATTCTCTAAGCTATATAATATCTTTAGGAGACTCTGCATTTGTATCATTCAACCTCTTCTATTTCAAAGGGATGGATTCCCTGATAGTGAATTTTCACTTTGTACAGCATCAACAT
Organism: Pinus taeda; assembly: GCA_000404065.3. Classification (NCBI taxonomy): domain Eukaryota; kingdom Viridiplantae; phylum Streptophyta; class Pinopsida; order Pinales; family Pinaceae; genus Pinus; species Pinus taeda. The sequence continues at coordinate 148,186 of APFE031407422.1, forward strand.
CTTCATGGCCTAACAACTCTATTCATCTTAACGAATATAACGGAAATTATTCCACTATGAATAGAAAGTCAATTCTTCCACTTAGTACTAATCCGAAGGACTATGAGAGCAGTATTGATGAAAGAAGGGATGGAGAATTTCAAATAAATAAAGAGTCACAGATTACACATAGTCCTAATTCGAAGGACTATGAGAGAAGTAGTGATGAAGAGCATGATAATGAATTTCAAAAGAATGGAGTGTCACTGTGTCCACTTAGTCTTAATCCTATGGACTACGAGAGCAGAAGTGTTGAATATCATTATGATGAATTTCAAAAGAATGGAGTGTCACGGTGTCCACTTAGTCCTAATTCTAAGGACTATGAGAGCAGCAATGACAAAGATCATGATGATGAAGTTCAAAAGAATGGAGTGTCATGGTGTCCACTTAGTCCTAATTCTAAGGACTATGAGAGTAGTAGTGATGAAGAGCATGATGACGAATGTCAAAAGAATGGAGTGTCACAGTGTCCACTTAGTCCTAATTCTAAGGACTATGAGAGCAGTGGTGATGAAGAGCGTGATGACAAATTTCAAAAGAATGGAGTGTCACGGTGTCCAGTTAGTCCTGATTCTAAGGACTATGAAAGCAACAGTGATGAAAAGCATGATGATGAGTTTCAAAAGAATGGAGTGTCATAGTGTCCACTTAGTCTTAATTCTAAGGACTATGAGATCAGTAATGATGAAGAGTGTGATGACGAATTTCAAAATAATGGAGTGTCACGGTGTCCACTTAGTCCTAATCCTAAGGACTATGAGAGTAGCAGTGATGAAGAGTGTGATGAGGAATTTCAAAAGAATGGAGTGTCATGTTGTCCACTTAGTCTTAATTCTAAGGACTATGAGAGCAGCAGTGATGAAGAGTGTGATGAGGAAATTCAAAAGAATGGAGTGTCATGATGTCCAGTTAGTCCTAATTCTAAGGACTATGAGAGCAGTAGTGATGAAGAGCGTGATGATGAATTTCAAAAGAATGGAGTATCACGTTGTCCACTTAGTCCTAATTCAAACGACTATGAGACGAGCAATGATGAAGAGCGCAACGACGAATTTCAAAAGAATGGAGTGTCACGGTGTCCACATAGTCCTAATTCTAAGGACTATGAGAATAGTAGTGATGAAGAGTGTGATAAATTTCAAAAGAATGGAGTGTCACGGTGTCCACTTCCTCCTATTTCTAAGGATTTTGAGAACAATAGTGATGAAGATCATGATGACGAATTTCAAAAGAATGGAGTGTCACGATTTCCACTTAGTCCTAATTCTAAGTACTATGAGAGGAGTAGTGATGAAGAGCATGATGACGAATTTTAGAATAATGGAGTTTCACGGTGTCCACTTAGTCCTAATTCTAAGGACTATGAGAGTAGTAGTGAAGAAGAGCATGATGACGAATTTCAAAATAATGAAGTGTCATGGTGTCCACTTAGTCCTAATTCTAAGGACTATGAGAGCAGCATTGATGAAGAGTGTGATGATGAATTTCAAAAGAATGGAGTGTGACAGTGTCCTCTTAGTCCTAATTATAAGGACTATGAGTGTAGTAGTGATTAACAGCATGATGAAAACTTTCAAAAGAATGGAGTGTTAAGGTGTTCTCTTAGTCCTAATCCAATGGACTATGAGACCAACAATGTTGAAGAGCATGATGTCAAATTTCAAAAGAATGGAGTGTCACGGTGTCCACTTAGTCCTAATTCTAAGGACTATGAGAGCAATAGTGATGAAGAGAATGATGATGAATTTCAAAATAATGGAGAATTTCAAAAGAATGGAGTTTCACGGTGTCCTCTTAGGCCTAATTATAAGGACTATGAGAGCATCAGTGATGAACAACGTGATCAAAAATTTCAAAATAATGGAGTGTGACAGTGTCTTCTTGGTCCTAATCCAATGGACTATGAGACCAACAGTGCTGAAGAGCATGATGTCAAATTTCAAAAGAATGGAGTGTCACTATGTCCATTTAGTCCTAATTCTAAGGACTATGAGAGCAGCAGTGATGAAAAGCGTGATGATGAATTTCAAAGGAATGGAGTGTCATGGTGTTCTCTTAGTCATAATTCTAAGGACTATGAGTGGAGCAGTGATGAAGGACAAGATGATGAACTTGGTCCTAATCCTAATGACTATAAAGGTAGCAGTGACAGCAGACAAGATGTAGTATTTTCAATAAGTAAACAGTCACATTTTCGACAATGCACATGAGGAATAATATCCAATAAACATCGAGTCAAATTTTCCATTCATTCTGAATTCTAAGGACTATGACAGTAGCACTAAAGAAGGAGTAGATGAAGAATATCCTCCAAGTCAGTATTTGGAAAGCACAATTGATCATAGTATGGATAACATTCCTCTTAATGATGATGAAAATCCTTATACCCCTTTTAGCTCTCTCATTTCAAGTGAATGTGGTCAAAAAGACTGTTTGAAACATATGCATTTCAAATTTACATTAGAGAGCAGGAAGAGATATTTGTCAATGAATAAAAGCATGCAAAATTCATATTTAGTTGGGTGCATGCAATATACATTGTCAGGTTATGATTATCATATTGGGTCTTTATTTATCTATAGAAAGGCTTTCAAAATGTTTCATTCAATTGGGAATTTTCGTCTCTCGAGAATTCAAGAAAATTTGGAAAAGGATCCCACATTTTATTCAGAAGTATGTCATAAAAGACAGTTTGGGCCATTATCAAATACTACAATGTCATGGATGAAAGGTTTCTTTTCAAATCATGTAGAGTGTATGCCAAATAGGGAGACAATACATATTCCAGATAATTTTTCAAGATGAGAAATCTACAACTTATACAAAGAATATGCAGAAGGCGCTGAGAGACATGGACAGTTTATTACATATCAATATTTTGTGAAGGTATCGAAGAAAGAATTCAACAATGTCTATATTCCTAAGAAGACAAGGATGGGGATTTTCAGTACATGTTCTTGTATTAAATTAAAAAGGGACAAATGTGAAGGGTTAGAAAGAGGTAAGCATTCATAACTTTAACTTTTAAAATTGTATATTCATTAACTATGATGACATATTTCTTTATGGCTTTCTTTTATGTTGTGTAGATTCAATTGTCAAAGAACTTCAGGAGCATCGCGAACAACAAACATGTGAAAAGAAAAAGTTGTACAAGCATCGAAAGAAGTGTTATGATAATCCAAATAAATATTTGTGTTTGATAATTGATAGTATGTACTAGAAGAAAACAATTTTACCACATTTTGTTCGCACACCCAAAAATTTACAGGAGGAAAATTTTATTGAGTATCACTTGGTTGGTTGTATGGTCTTCAATGGGAAAATGTTTCCAAGGGTGTACTTCACAGCTCCAAATACTCACAATGATGCAAATATGACCATAACCAGAATTCATGATGTGCTTTCTCATTGGTCTGGTAATCTATCTAAAGTTTTGTATCTACAATTGGACAACACTTGCTGTGAAAGCAAAAATCAGGTTGTTTTTGGATATCTAAACATGCTTGTTGAATTAAGAATGTTTTAAAAGGTAAAGGTTATTTTCCTTCTTGTTGGGCACACTCATGACCATATTGATCAAATGTTCAGTCATTTTTCAGTCACATTGAGGAGGAAGGAACTTGGAAGCTTGCCATCATTAATTGAATGTATTAAGAAATCATACATGCCAAAGCCTACTTTTGATGTGTTGGAAAATACTTTTGACATGTGAAGGTTTATTCTAGGATCACATGGTTAGGGGAAATGCGTTGAACAACTTAATGAAATTAGCTTCCACATCAATTTCGTATCAAAACAATTGATGGGAAAACACTAATATGGGGCAAAAAGTATTCAACTACTAAAGAATGGGCACCATCATCAGGTTTAGAATTTTTGAAGTTCATTCTAGATCATCCAATATTTGCATCAAAAATATTGTTATTGCAATTAGTTGGTGAAGTTCATAATGCACACAGACATAATAGAGATATAAATTATTCTTATTGCCTAGAAGAAATTAAAAAATGTATTAGATATACATATGAGTACTTTGACATTGCTGATTTAGTTTGGTGGGAGTCATTTTCAATAATCAAAGTGATATCATTTCAACAACAACAAATGAAGATATAACTTTGAAAACTCCATTTATTTGGCCACAAAATGTGTTGAATGAACATGAGGAAATAAACATTGTTGAACATCAACAATCTCAAGGTATTATTAATTCTTCATAGGGAGAGGAAAGAGAGATGTATATTGGTTCTAAAAGATCTTGTGTACACTGTGAAGCCATGGAAGACCTTTATAGAGGTTCAGTATAGGATATTAAGGAGCGTTGCATGATCCCAGTGCTAGCAGATGGAGATCCCAATGGCTATCCATTCTGGGTTGCTAAAAATATAAAGGTTTTTATAGAAAATGAGGATGTTACAGGTGTTGAATTACATTGGTATGCCACAAATACACACCCATTCAATGGTGTGTATAAGCCAGAGATGGTAGTTGACAAGAAAATGGCAAAAAGAGAAAAGGAAAGGGTACAAATATAAATCGCCACCGCACATACATGAGGATGTTGACATACTTGTTTATGACTTCAATTTAATAAAGAGAGGAACTCTTCACTTCTAGATGATAGAGATTCTTAAAAGGTTGTTACCAGAAGGAAGAATGTTGAGATGGGAGTCTACTGAAACCAGTCATAGATCTAGAAGAATTTTGAAACCTGAAATGTTGGGCATGCATGTAGACTCAGATGGGGCACTAGTTGATCAAAGAGAAGAATATGGAACATCTTCGTCAGCATCCAGTCACTCATCTGAAGATGTGAATTCTGATGGTGTGCAAGAAAATATGAGTGATTTTGAATAATTGTTTAACACGGTTTATATAATTGATGTTTGCATCATATCTTGAAATAAAAATTTTGATTTCCATATGGTGTTAAATGAGAAGTTATGAGTCATTTTTATGTTGTTGGATTATATGTCTTAATTATGATAAATTTTATTGTTTACAATATCTACAATGAAGCATTAAATTAGAGATATAATGTATGTTTCATTTAATATACAAATAATGACATTTGAATTCATTTAGTCATGTAATTTGTTCATAATGTCATGGCTTTTTAATTTTATGGTTGAAAAAATTCCAATTTATTTTGTATCTAGAATGTTATGGTTGAAAACATGTTGAATTTATACATAGGAAAGAAAAATATTATTCTACCAAAAATATTAGTGTGTTTTTTTCCTCATAAACAACTTTTTTTGGCACATAAAAATTCAGTTTTACAAGCATTTTTTAAAAATGTTGAAAATTGACCCTAAAAAAAATCATTGTTCCAGTGTCACCACTTTTTCATTTTCAAGCTGTTTTTTGCATGAAAAATTCATTTTCACTGCCATTTTTAAAACATGTTCAAAATTGACCATTAAAAAAAAACCATCGTTCCAGTATAAACATTTTTCGTTTTTAGCACTGTTTTTGATGTTTTTTCAGGGTTTTTTGGCTAGAGTTCCCAATTTGAGATTATAGTTCCCATTTCAAAGTTTACATTGTTACAACATAGTGCATCTATATATACCCGATGTGCAATACCACCCAATACATGTACCTGCATAGAGTACAACACAACGAGTAAGCACACAACAATACCATGAATACATGATGCATATACATAATACTGTATTCCATAACACAACATTGATGACATGCACACAATACCATACGTACACTAGAGCCATATGTACAACATGTACACAATACCACCTATACACTGCACCACCTGCACAACATGTTCACAACATCATATGTACACGATGCCACCTTCATAATGTGTACGCAATGCCACATGTACACTACACCATTGTACAACGTGTGCACAATACCACATGTACACAGTACCACATGCATGATGTGTACACGGCACCATATGTATGTAGGATCACATGCATGACATGTACACAACACCACATGCTCATAGCACCCTGTGTACAACATGTACATGGAACCACATGCTCACAGCATCACTTGTACAATCATGCACACAACACCATATGTAAATAGCACCATATGTACATCATGCACGCAACACCAAGTGTACATAGCACTGCATATCCAAAATGTACATAGCATCATCTGTACACAGCACTGCATATCCAACATGCACAGAGCACCACATGCACACACACCACATAGACATCATGAAGACAATATAATATGTATACAACACCCCATATGCAATATTTGCAGAACCCTATTTGTACCATACTGTACATAACATTGCATAAATAACATGTACACATGCTATGTATACACAACACCACAAGTGCACACATCATAGATGCAACATGTACAACATTTACAAGGTATTGTCAAAAATAGTACCACACATCCAAAACCACACTGTCCTTACCAAGAAACCTTGCTTCTAGTATCTCATCCATTCTTATCCTAGCATGTCGCAAACCACATTTATTTCACTTTGTTGATGTATCCTTCAACATTACCTATTATAACATAGACATAGGCATAATACAAGTACACAATATCAAATCATATCCACATGATACTGACCTCGTATATCTGTCATGACTATTCTTCCCAATTGATTCCTCATAAGACCAGGAACCTCTTCATGTTGTTCTCTTGCATAAGCAATCATTCCCCCACAAGAATGATCCCTGACAACCCTGTCAAACAATAACATAGGTACATGCATACATACATACATATATAAACGTTAGCATAAAACAATCATCACCTTGTCAGATAACGACATACATACATTCATGTATACATATGTAAACATCAAGATAGTCATGATCATAACATAATTACCAGATAACATAAGGTCTAGGTTAAGAGAAATTCTTTTATTCATGCAAGACATGCACAACATTGAGAACAATATCTCCCAATATAGCCAAGGCATATGACACCTCAAATCCATTTACTTTACCTTTTCATGTTACCTTTCTCATTACTATACTACTACCGTCCATTTACGACAACGGACCCAGCTAGTCCAACCAATTTTCATAGGATTACCTTCCACTCCGCTTAATCATGCACAGAGCTTCATCTGAATCTTACATTAACTTTTGGGTACCAAAAATATCTCCCAAAGCTCCATCAACTTTCCTCTTTCCCGACCAGTTCCCAAGAATCAAAACAATAAAAGAGAAGACAAGAAAAAAACCAAGAAGAAGACAACAAAAGCCCATAACGATATGACGCTACAACAAAGTGGCAAGGCCTTTCACTAGACATAAACTAAACCACAAATCAAGCTCAAAATATGAAAACCACAATACTGACACAATGACTCAATCCCCATGATTCCCAAGGGAACCGCATCTTGAGCCATCTTCAAGATTTCATGGCAACCTATATTTCCATGCAACTCCCTACAACATTCTATCGTAAACACATAATTATCAATGTATAATTAACCATAATAATACATGAGTTCCCTCATCTAATTGTGCTAAGCACGCTGCTTGCAACTGAACACATCCATGTCATCTCTCAAGAGACTCCAATCCTTTAAGAGATCCACCTATAGCTAAAGACTAGCCAATATGCCTATCAAGTGTATGTTCATGAATATAGCACAGATCCACATAATGTCAGACAAAATCAAGGTTAAGAAGACTTCCTATGTGCAATGGACTCATTCATTCGAAATTATAGTTTTCAAACATTGCCAAAGGAATTCTTGCCAAATTCTTTTCTTTTACCTTTTTATCTTGTTGGAATCGAGGCTTACTATATGTTGTCACACCACCCAACTATTAGTTATATAAACACATCAATTACTACCTTGTCATGCTAATACCAAGCATGTCACCTTGCGACTTCTCACACATTTCAACCACATGTTCCAAATATCAAGACAATAATATATATTAATTTGAAGTCAATCATTACTAAGACTAACAGTCATGTCAGAATCCATAGTCAACCCATAGTCATAATACTACAACTGTCACTTGATATAATCAAGTACATATCAACTCTCTCAACACATATATTTTAGTACAATCATCTTAAAACAATCATTTGAACACATACTCATATTATGCAATTCATAAAACATTCATACCATGTTAAATAAATCAATTAAACGACATAATAGGCACCAAACACTCAAATACCACATAGACGACATAATCAAGTACGAAACACCAAGTAAAATACATAAGAAAACTCATACCTTATTGTACCTCAGGGGAGGCTATCTTGTCAGCATAATCAATCTAGTTAGAGAGATATAACTTTACAACATGTCAACATAAAGCATGATATCCATAACGATAACTAACATGTTAACATCATAAACTCATACACATATGCAAATTCAATCTAGATTAGTATGACACCATCTCACAAATATGTCAGCTCATACCTGATGTTTGCAACCATAACCATCACACATATGACCAATCGAAATTACAACATGAATATCTCAATTAAATTGCCCTAATCATAAAGTTAATAGCATATAACAACAATAAGCTATATATCATACTCATAAACAACATACGGCATAATGATCAAGTTATCTAATATAAAACAACAATAGCAATGTATAGAACTAGATGTTACTGTCATTCTTGACTATGTGACACGTGCATATAACTACACTAATCAATCAACATCTATGATGAATGTAACTATAGCATCAAAATACATGTACATAAAACTAATATATATAAAATTAATGCATATAGAAATCCTTAACTTACATACTTACATGCCCACATGCAATACCTGTGTGATGATATTCCCTTGCCTCGAGGTCCAATGCTACAACTTCACTTTGATTATCTGCATCTCTTACTTTATCTCAACCAACTCACTAGCATCATAACAACCAATAGCACCATGATGACCTAAATTTCATAAAATGACTTCACAAGGCACATTTGACCTACTATGCATGAATAATCATAGCCATGACCATACATGCATAACAACAACCATTACTCCTTTGTACACATTGCCACATGCAACCAACAATATGCATAAGAAATGCCAAATCAACTACACCTATGCATAAATGCATGTAGTTGAACATAAGCAATCAATTCTTGTAATCAACCTACAAGACTTATACATGTAATCAAAATATTCAAAAATGTAACCTAACATACAAGGATGTAAGTAGGTATCATGAAATCAACATGTAAGTGATATATAATTCATATACAGTCAGTCACATCTTCCAAAATCAAGACATCGTGTATATTAATTTGAAATCAGCATCCACCAACACTAACAACCTATAAGCATACCCCCTCACTATCCATGGTCCACACTAAGGTAGAAGGAGGAAGCCACTATAATGGCCCGATCTCCAATGTCCAATTATGGAAATGGGATCTCCAAAGCTCTACTAAATTTAACCACACTTGAAAAGAAATTGATATTCATTTCTCATATATTTTGCATGAGACTAAGTCCAAAACATTTCACTTATTCCACTTGTAATATAATAACTAAAAACATGCCACTTTTCCATTTCCTTACATGCAACTTTTCAAATCCCTTGCATGCAACCTTCCAAATTCCTTACATGCAATTCTTCAAATTCTTTGCATGCAAATATGCATAGATTAGATACATTTGTATTATCATACTAAAATACCATCCCATCCAAAAAAAAATAACATTTTCTTCAAAAAATTACCATACTTTTACATTTCCTTCAAACAACTACTATACTATTACATTTGCATGTAAGCATTTCTTCAAACACTTTACATGAAAACTAATATAGCAAACTACTTGCATACAAGTAAGAACATATCAGCTGCATAAATACTATTGTACATTAATATTATCCCCAACCACAAAAAATATACTCATTGAGGTATTTTGTCAAATATTTTGTATGAAATTAATCATTGAACCATTTAAGCATTTCAACAAGCACTTTGCATGTAAACTAATATAGGGAATGATTCAATGCATATATCCTAAACTGTAGTAGTACAAGTTATGGAAACTGAACCATATGATCAATGGTATTTTCCCTCACTATAGTTCAAGTTCCAACTTCTGAGATTTCATAGATGAAACATTATAACAAAAATACCAACACAATCATATTTGGTGCACAATTCTAGGAGTATCTAGAAAGCTCGAATTCCACTGGTCATATCTCCCAAAATATTATGAATAAATGTCTAATTTTTTTATCACAATATCAGTGGGATTTCCCCTCATTTTAGAGAAAAAAATCAGCTCTTGAGAGTGTCTAAAGAAACTTTAGAACAACAATGTCAATGTGACCTATTTGAGGCCTGATTTTAGGAGCATTGAGAAGGCTCGACTTCCTCTACTCATATCTCCTAAAATATTGCGGCCCAATATCTTAAATTTTTACCACATAATCAATGGTATGTCCCCTCAATGTGGACAATTTTTAAGCTTTTGAAAGCCTATAGAATATGAGTTATTGCAGAAATTCCAACATGGCCTCTTTAAAGGTGTATTCAGGAAGGTCATCTTCCTCAAATCATAATTCCTAAAGTATTGTGAACCAATATCTGAATGTTTTACCACATTATCAGTGGGATTTACCTACGATATGGAAATGATTTCAACTTCTAATATGCCACAAAAGAAAATTTATAACATATATGACAAAAATGTCCAAAATTTAACCTTTGTTCTTCATTTCGCCTATGATAGAGCCCATCCAGTCCAAGTGTTTGAACCTGGAAGCTCTGATACCACTATGTATTACCCTCTGGGGTAAATGTGCATATAAAAATAATAATTGGAACAGAAATATGAAAACATATCAACCATCAAAATCCATATATACATCAATACATTTGCACATGAAAATCAATGGAATGAATGCTTTTTCATTAATAATGCAATGAACCAACTGGTGATGGGACTACCACATTTCACTTGACCATAGATTGGTTGAGCCAAGTCTCTCTTCAACCAATCAGCACCGTGCCATATTCCAAGCATGAATTTAGGACGCATAGAACACATCAAAAACACCAATCAATGTGGATGCCATCAGAGTTCTCTACCTACACTGTGAGGAATTTGAGTGCCTCCTAGTCTCTCAGGCTTTACCATGCATTCACAGTCTAATCTAAGGATCACTAGGCCCTACACCGAGACATACTCTCCATGATTTACTGTGCATTCCATCCTGGAATCACAAGACCCAACGGAGAGAAAATCGACCTCTTGGCTTTACCGTATGTCCTGTTATTCACCGGCAAGGATTCCTAGGACCACCTAGGCACACAATATGAATTTACCGCAACCCATAGTCTGGTTCAGGAGTTACTAGGCCAGCGGCTTCGTGCATCCTCAGTCTGGTTCAGAGACCACTACCACCATGCATTTTTCAATTCGGAGTCCAACCCACTCAACTTCGAATCCAATCTGGTCATCCCCCACAAAATGTATGAGAGAGCCCATCTAATCAAAGCTATCAGGAAATGGCAAGGCTAGGCTGCAAATATTGTCACACCTAGTAAAATCCATGCCATGGTAGAAAAGAACCACATGCAATCCCACTCATGTGAAATCTAGCAAGGAAAATACACATGCAATTTGATACCTGCAATGAAGCCTATTGTAGTTGCTTGATCCTACCTTTCCCTGCTTGATATTTGCTTCATCTTGCCTTCTTTTACCTTTCTCGCACCAATCCCAACGTGCTCCAAGAAAAATCTAAGTGTCCAAGACTATGAGAGAGCGAGAGAGAGAGAATAATGAGAGAGCTCCAAAGTTAAAATGACCAAGTCCTACCCACTAATCCTTAGAATCCCTTTTACTAATGAGGCCTCTATTTTCTTCATTTTCGATTGTTTTCCTTCAATTTCCTCCTTACATGCAACATGTGACCTTTCACCTTCCTTTTGTCCTAATTTCCATTATTTTCATAAATAAATGTGCCAAAATACCTTTTTGCCTCTTTAATGCCTTAGCCATTGCTTTTGCCAATTTCCTTAGCCATAAACAACCAAATGAACACACACTAGGATGTCCTTCCCACCATCCAACTTGGAATACATGTCCCATCATCCATGGTATTTATATATTTTTTATATGGAATTTTCACCAGGGCTGTTACATTCACACAACAAGCATAGATTTTATATTGAAACCCCTTACAAGGGAAAATGTTAGGTCCCTATACTACTAGTGTAACCCCTTATTTTTATTAGTACAACTGCCTTATTATATTGTTGTGCCCATGTAGTCCCCAGATTATTATTAGTGTGCCCCATATAATCCCACTATTGTTATTATTGTGCCCTTACATTATTATTGTTATGTTGGCTCTAATTATATTATGACCCCATAAACTCCTATATATAGAAAGGAGGTCTTGTCATTTGTATCATCCAAGAATTGTTCATTTGTGTATTGTAAAGGAGGTTTCCCCCTCGAAGAGGCTTATTTTGAAGGTGTTTATCTATTTTTTATATCTTTTTGTGAGCTTCTTTCATAGCATTTAGTATCAGAGCTTTGGATTCTAGAGTTTCGTTGCTCCGAACATGTCATCATGGAATTTTCACTATAACTTTTTTGCTACACAGTTTCATAAGCTAAAAGAAAAACCCGTTTGACCCTAAATCATTATGAACCTCGAGTCCAAATTTCAAATCCTTTCTTGCCAAATTTTCAGAGATATAATTTGAGGACGTTATGGTTTTTGAAAACTCCAGAATTCTATCTCAAACAATTCATTGTGGAATTTTCGCTATACTTGTTTTTCTGTGAAGTTTCACACTTTGCATTTAATACCCATTTCAGCCACAATTGTGGTGAATCTTGGGCCCGAATTTACGATCTTGATTCACTATATTTTAGGACATACAGTCCAAGACATTTAGGGTTTCTGGAGGCTCCCTAATTACATCCTAAACATGTGACCTTGGAAAAATTGTCATAAATTTCTCTCTAAGAATCAAATTGAAATTGTCTAAGAAGTTATAGAAAGAGGAAAAATTTTAGTTTTCTGTGTATTGGTTTTAGTTTCTAAGGTTGAAACAGTGACACGTAGAACTTCGTACAATTTAGATCTACTAAACTAGACTATAATCAGGTCATCATGGGAGATTTGACATAACTCTTCCTTGCAGAATCCAATCTTGATCAGACTTGTGGGGTTAGAAAGAGGAGTTAGAGGGCTACTACAGGATGTAATTTCAGAACTTGTGGATCTAAAATTGCATAGTTACAATCATTTCAAGATGGAGCTCATAAAATGAAGAAAATATGATACGAGGAAGTTTGATGGTGAGGATCCGGTAAATTGGATACTATAGATGGAGCAATATTTTGATCTACATGAGGTGCAACTATTACAAAAGGTACGTATTGCACCTTCATATTTAGAACCAGATCATTTTTATGGTATAAAGGGCTTCATTCTCGTAAACCACTTGTTATGTCATCAATTTTCACAGAGGAAATGATAGCACATTATGAGGATACAAAGAGCAACACCTTCTTTAGCCAATTGATAAGTCTCAAACAAAAGTGTTCAATGGAAGAGCCTATTAAGGACTTTCAAAAATTGAATATAAGGGAAAATAATATTCCAGAGAAGCAGAGGGTTGATGTCTCCATATGGACTTTTAAGGATAACATTCAACTTGATGTTCATCATTAGGAACTTGATTCACTGGAGAAGGCATTCAGGTTGGCAAGAAAAGTCGAAAGCAAAATTATGGCAACAAGGAAGTCTACCCCTCACAACTATAAAGATGGAAGTGTTGTTTCTCCTATCCTTCCACAACCTACAAGGTTGACACCACAACAATTGGAAGAAAAAAGAGCAAAAGGGCTTTGCTACAATTGTGATAACAAATACATTAAAGGTCATAAGTGTGCTGAAAAGAAATTATTTTACATTGACTGTGAAGAGGAGGAAGAAAAGGATCAAGAAATGTCAAAAGAAGGGGATATACACTAGGAACCAACCCAAGAGAAAGAAGAAATGAATATGACCATATCTTGTAAAGCATTGGCAAGAATTACCACTCCTCAAACTCTTAACATAGAAGGACATATCAAGAAGAAAAAGGTTCAAGAAGTGAAATATCACATCGAGAAAGAAGAAATG
>APFE031407422.1:166569-177031 GCA_000404065.3 Pinus taeda
AATGTTTCCTCATATAAAAATGGCCTTTTCCACTTTTTAGATGCTTTTTTGCTTAGGAAAAATCTTCCCCATGCTTTATGGCTATTTCCCACTTTTGTATGTTTTTCTTTTTTAGGGAAACGCTAAAGATGAGGATAAAGAGATCACATTCCACCATATGAATTTTTGAAAGTAAACAAGAGTGTCAAATTATAGTTAACTCGAGCTTTTTTCCTCGTGATTGAGTGAGAATTTTGGTAACAAAAGTAAGATGAAGGATACAACTTGTTATAGACTAGGATAACATGGTCTTCATGGGACATAACTTGTATTATAGTCTTATATAGTCTAGGTGAAAGGGGTATTTCAACCAACAACATAGTAGTCACCTCCAATATGATGAGGAGGTATTTTCATGTATAACACATTTAAGAAGATATCACACTTCAAATTGATCACTTAATATTTGTAAACAAATTTAAGGGTAATTGACAACATTCATAAAAAAAGGTAGTAGTATCATCATATATAACAATTCTCCATCAAAAAATCATTGACAATTTTCAATATACATATATGACTACTAAATCAAAACTTATCACAAATATCATTATTCCAAGACAAATTCACAACATTACATCCAAAAATAGTAATATCATCATACATAATGATTCTCGATCAAAACAAACTAATAATTTTCAACACATATATAAAGTAACAAGGTAATACTAATACTATCATCATCATATTTAATCAAATCAACTAAGATTAAAATGTGTGATTATGGGATCAAAATATTTCGTGAACACCGTTATTCAAAGGTAAATTCACAACATCCATCAAAAGATAGTAATATCATCATACATAACAATTCTCCATCAAAATAATGTTGATAATTTTCAATATATACATAAAATAACAAGAAAAAAATGATAATATCATCATCATCTTTAATCAAATAAACTAAAAGTCAATGTATGATTACCAAGTAAAAATGTTTCATAGATATAATTTTTCTAGGGTAAATTCACGACATCCATAGAAAAAGAGGAATCCCATCATACACAATAATTCTTCTTAAAAAAAAAAAATGTAAACAGTTTTCAACATATTGATAAGGTAACAGGATAGTACTCATAGTATCATCATCATTATTACAATCAACTAAAATTCAAATGTATGATTACAATATTAAGATATCCCAACTAAATATAAAAAATAACGCATGGCTAGCTAACACCACGAAAATCATAGTCAAGATCATCCTCATGATAATTTCCATTATCATCATCTTGACCACCCTAATAATATCATCCACATAATCATCACCAACGCCATCAACATCCTCATCATCATCGTCTCTGATATATGATGTAATCTAAACATAGTCTGTATCATCATCTTCATGGTCATTACCTGTAGCGTTGTGGAAAAAAAGTCAATATTGCATGTTAGTACTAATTCTATAGCACAATGCATATTCTTATTACAATGCTAACCATAAAATGAGGTAGGACATAATAACATTTAATAACACTAAAAAATAAAATGAAAATATTGTTTAAGATATATTGGAGATCCAACTAGGATTACACTTGTAATTCACATTAAGTAGTAGAAGCATTTTTTAATGCATATGAAGGAGGTACCCATTTGTTCTTCATATTATATTGAAAATGTTTCTTATGATTTCCATGCATGATTGGTAAATTAAGCATTACTGGAAGATTTATTTCAAATTACAATGTAATTCAAATTAGAAATAAAAAAAAAAATTTAACAAAAAAATATTGTCACATGAAAAGTAAATAATTTTTAATGAAAAATAAGTCGCATACAATATGAATGTCACATGAAATATCGAGTTGTTTTTAATGCATGAACTTTTCTCTATGATAAAATGGATCGTAATGTTCATTCAAGAACAAATTATCACAAATAATTACTTCATTTTATCCATTATCACACTTAATCCATTATACCTAGTGATGACAACGATTATAGTCAAATGCTTTGAACTCCATAAATATAATGTAAAATAGAAAACTCCATGACCACAACCACAACCGAAACCCCTCCCTTGCCTCATCCACCATTATAGACAATGAAATTGGAGTTATGACACGATAGCAACCCCTCCTTTGCCTTGTGTCCACCATCAGAGGCATTGAACTTGGAATTAAGAGTACTCATCTTTTCCTTGCTCTAATTAATCTCCAAGGAATAAAAAATTGATCGATATATCAAGGACTCCATTAAGGAATATATTTATCACAATTGAAGCCCATAGGCTTTGCCAAAAGAGTGTGCAATAACACTTATCTCCATTTTATGAAATAACTCAATTGAGAGGAATGAATGGTGGGAAACACTTACGAGGGAAAGGGAGATTTTTGGTCCGTCCTTATTGTTATTATTTTTTTTCTCTTCTTAGAATGGAGGGAAGTGTTTAAAAAAAAATTAAAATCATTTTCACTTAAAAAAAAAAAAATTTCTTTTGTTTTATTTTTTATAATATATTATTAGTTAGTGTTTCTTTTTTCTAAAAATATATTAGTTTTTGGTATCTTTTTTAACAAAATTTGTTTTTATAAAAATGGATTTTAAACATTCCATTCATGCTAAATTTGTGATTTTATGATAGAATTTTAAATTATATCTAAAAAAGTAACTTAATGCCATGTTTTGTGTCGCTAAGATAGGTATTATACATCCCTCCCTTACTAAGATATAGAATGCGCTTGGGTTTTCTTAATGCAATGAAATTAATTCTGCTCTTCATTATATCTTGAGATGTTCAACTTGCACCAAATAAAACAATAAAGTTAAAATAGGTGTGCCTTTGTCCTTTGTAGATCCTTGTCCCCATTAATCTTGGTCTTAATAGATTAATTGTCTTATGGTGGCCTTGATGGGTCACTCCCACTAGTTGCATGCTTTTTAGTTTTTTGTTAGTGACATTTCTTAGGCTTGATAACTTGTTATTTAATTTATGAAAATGTGTTATTATCCATATTATTGTTAAATATTAATATTAAGTATGTTGGCTTTGAGCATGTTTTAGCAGAAAGTTCCCAAAAGGTTTATAGATTGTATTTTATAATGTAGTGATTCAGTGCTTGATGAAATTGTTTTGGATATTTTTTTTAATGATACATTGATTGATGAAATTGTTATGGATATTTTTTTTAGTATATTAACTTGTATGTGATAAAGTCAAAAGTCACCTCTTTTTGATATTTTCATTGCTCAATTTCCCTTAAGGCCATCAAGTTAACCATTCCATCCCAAGCTAAAGAAATATAGGAGTCATGGAGTGGCATTGTCCAAGCACTTAATATTGAAACATATTATTTTTTAGTCATATTATACCTCATCTCTGTGTAAATTCTCCATGAAAATAGTCTCATGGAATATGAGGGGCCTGAATAGTAAAGGAAAACAAAGACTCCTAAAATAAAAATGATACACAAAGCACCCATCAATAATGTTGATATAAGAAACAAAAATATTGTGTGAGGTTCTACCTCATATAATTACCAAATGGGGGAGGAATTTCCAAGTAGTAGTGATTGATGCTTAGAGATACTTGGATGGAATGGCTATTATTTGGAATGATCAGGACATCAAGGTTACCAATATGTTTACCTCTTTTCGCATTATGACAATACAATTTTAGTTAATTGACACTGAGGACTATTACCATGTATCCAATGTCTATGACACCCATATTGCAAATGGAATACCTCTATTTCTCAATTCTATTTCCTACACAAGTAATTTATACTCCTCATCTACATGGATTATTGGGGGTGACTTCAATATTATCAAGTGCCTCGAGGAAAGGAAAGGATGAATCACAATGTTTACCAAGAGATTTTGTAATCTATAACATCAAAGCCCTAAGGTATTTTCCATTAAAGTTCTAAATAAATGAGTCTCCAACCCACACATATGGATCAATGAGATGTAATACATGTGTGTCTGGTGACTAACTTAATACATTGTTCTAATAACTCGACAAACATAAGTATTTCATCATTTGTTCATAATTTTCAATGTCATAAGAAATATCATCAATGCATAAAATATGATGAGTGTTGGAAAAGCGATGCAAAAGTGAAAAAATAAATAGGGCAACAATAGAAGTAAAATTGGATGAAGAGTGGAAACAACATAAGTAGATGCAAAACAAGACAAAAAAATTAACACAAAAGTGGATGAAAAAGTGGATGCAATAGTTGATTCAAAATTGGACACAAAATAGGATGCAAACATGGATGAAAAAGTGGAAGAAAACATGGGTGCAATAGTAAGCATAAAACTTAGCATGCATTGTGGTGAAACAAATGTGGATACAACAACGAATGCAAAAAGGGACACAAACATGGATGCAAAAAGGAGGCAAACATGGATGAAAAAAACGATGTAAACATGGACCAATCATGGGTGCAATAGTGGACACAAAATTAGATGCAATATTGGATGCATCAAAAGCAGATGTAAAAGTAGATGCAAAATGGGATGCAAAAAACATAAACAATATTTGATGCAAACTTGGACACAAAAGAGGATGCAAATTTGGATGAAAAAGTGGAAGAAAATGTGGGTTGCAATGATAGGCACAAGATATGGCACAAATTCTGCCACAACAAAAGTGGATGAGAAAGTGGATGTAATAACATACACAAACAAGATGTAAACTTAGATGCAAGAGAAGATGCAATAAAGGATGTAAAAGTGGATGCAAACATGGCTGCAATAGGAGAAACAAAATTGGATGAAAAATATCAATGCAATGGAAGTAGATGCAAAAGAAGATAAAAGATGAGATGCAAAACCCAACACAAAAGTGGATGCAAAAATAGATGCAATATTTGATCCAAAAGAGGATGCAAAATTGGAAGCAAACGTGGGTACAACAGTAAGTACAAAACATGGCACAAATTGTGTCACAACAAAAGGATGTAACGATAAATGCAAAAAAAGAAGCAAATGAAGATTAAAAATAAGATGCAAAAGTGGATGAAAAGGTGGATGTAAACATGAGTGCAACAATGGATGCAAAATAAGATGCAAAAGTTGATGCAACAAAATTTGATGCAAAAATAGATGCAATATGAGACACAAAACCTAATGCAAACCTTGACGCAAAAGTGGATACAAAAAGGGATGAAAAAATAGATGTAAAAGTCGATGAAAACCTAGATGTATATGAGGATGAAATCATCGATGCAAATTTAGAAGGAAAAAATGGGTGCAAAGGGAGGTGCCAAACTAAGTGCAAATTATGGCACAAGAAAATTGGATGCAAAAGTGGACACAATAACAGATGAAAAAGAGTTTTTCAATATGCATGCAAAACAAGATGTAAAAGTGGATGCAACAAAATTAGATGCAAAACTAGACACAAACCTCGATGCAAAACTTGGCACAAAGGGGATGCAAAAATGATTTTAAAAATGATGCAAAAGAGGATGGAAGAGATGATGAAAAGGTTGATGTAAGTGTAGGTGAAAAAAGTGGATGCAATAGAGGATGCAAAAGTTGGTGAAACAAAATGAGGTGCCAAACTTGATGCAAATGAGGGCACAAAACGTGGCATAAAAGTTGGCGTAAAAGTTGGTGTAAAATCTCGTGCAAAACCTATTACAATACATGGTGCTAAACATGGTGTAAGACTTGGTGCAAAACTCGTTGCCAACTTTGCATCAATTTGATAAATGGACACAAATAGCACCAAAAATGGGCTCTAGATGCCAAAAAGGAAGCAAAAAGGGATGTTAATCATTGGGTTTTGTTATAGTGTTAGTGCCATGTTTTAGTGAATGAGGCCACCAAATCCCAACTCCTCCCTGCACCAACATAATTTACTAGCATTCATAGACTTTGTTAGAAAGTCTATAATATTGTTCATCACATCTATATTTATTAGTAACATCTTCTTTCTTTCCCCCATGTCTCTAATGAAATGGTATTGTATATCAATATGTTTTATCCTTGAGTGGTAAGATAGGGTCTTTGCCAAAAATATTGCATTTTAATTGTCACAAACTAACTTTAAGATTGTTTAAAAAAACCAATCTTTGTTAAACACAATTGTCATGAAAAATTTTCTTCCTTGCTTGCATGAGTGACTTCTACGTATTCAACCTTTTTCATCAATAGTGCTACGAATAACTTTTTCTTAGCCATTTAGCTAAGAGCTCCCTTGAATGACTTGAACACATAGCCTGTGGTCAACCTTTTTATATCTAGATTTCCAACCCAATAGACATCGAAAAATTATTTTATAGCTGCTTCAATGTCATCCCCAAGTCCTTCATGTTAGAAAATTTCATGATCATGTGTGTTATGCAAATACCTAAATCCTATTTTGACAGCTATCTAGTGCTCTTTATTAGATTGTGTGATGTATGTGCACAATACTCCCATTGCATCAGAAATATCTAGTAAAGTGTAGACCATTTCATACATCATAATACTTACAACACTTGCATATGGAAATATAGGTTGTTTCTCTCTTTCTTCTTTTGTCTCTGGACTTGTTTAGAAGTTAGTCTTGCCCCGACAACAACTGGTACCTTCATTGGTTTACAATATTGCATGTTGAAATGCTTCAAAAGTGTTTCAGCATACTTTCCTTGATTTACCCAGAGTTTCCTACTACGCAGTATCTCTCGATTTCCATTCTGAGAATGAAATGTATAGAAATAAAATCCTTCATGTTGAATTTGAAGGATAGTTTCTTCTTCACCTCATTGATTGTACCCATGTTGTTCACAATCAACAACATGTCATCAACATATAACACTACATATTTGAAACACTTTCTGTCTACTTTATATATATATATATATATATATATATATATATATATATATATATATATATATATATATTATATTAATCCAACTCAGCTTCTCACCAATCCAATCCTTTGATGTATGTGTCTAACTTTTCGTACAACATCCTAGGTGATTTCTTCACACCATAAAGGAACTTCCTTTAACTTTTGTTTCAAGTTTCTCCCAATCCTCCATTGACATGTCAGTTGGAGGTGTTCTGACATGTATACTAATCCATTGTTCTGAGTACGAGGAGATCCTCCATTTTAAACTCCCAAAGCTAAAAAAATTGGCCATTAAACTTGTTAATGTCATTTCATGTACTGCTATCCATACTTATTTAATTGAATTTTTATCTTGAGACTCCCATTCGAACAAGCTTATCTCTAATCTAATCAAGAATAATGTTCTTGAAAACTCCAATTTCAATATCGTCAACCTTTGATAGTGGAGGAAACCCTATAAAACAAAAATGAGCTCTGGTACTAGATGTTGAGCTTAAGATGCCTAATTTACACTTTAGACATTCAAATTTGAAATACAAAGTCGATTAGACATATAAAACATACGAGAAGTTCAATTCATATAAACATTTAGATGCACGTGACAAAACATAAAAATTAAAAAAATAAAAATGGCACCCATAAAGATTCACACGAAACAGGGATTTTACCCTTAAAACTCTTAATACGGAAAACTAGTCAACCTTTGAGCTTCACTGCAACCTTCATGAATATTCAAATTCTATTATTCCTCAAATTTGTTTCCATATATTGTACACAAATAAAGTTTCCATATTTTTTGGTTTCTCATGTTTCCTATTGTATGTTGAGCTAAGCTTACTTGTGCTTAAGTGTTGTAACTATGTCTTTAGACACAAGTACACCATAGGCTAATCTATAATATTCTCTATCTATATTACCAATATGTAACTAACTCCCTTGAAACAATTAATACATGATTCACTTTGACTAGCTATGTGACATAATGAACTCTTTCAATTCTACCTTGACATAAGCACCACTCAACTACCCTATTTGACCTGATTGACTAGTCAAATGCATAGTTGATCACTCAACAAACTCTCTTAGTCAATTATCAACTATTGACTAAATATCTCTAGAAGATGCAAAGGTGTGGTGAACCTATTTAGCTTATTGTACCAATATAACCATTTTGTATTTTGTACTCTCTATATGTTTGAGAATCAAGTATTATTCTTGCAAGTAATTTCTAGAAAACATATAATAGGTTGGACTCTTTGTGCCCATATTAAAGAGCTTTGGAGAGAAAAATACCTTGAGAAACTATTGCATAGAGAGAGGGAATATCTTTCTTCCAATGTGTGGGGTAGTGAAAGAGATTACAATAGTTATTTAAATGTTGGATGGAATGCTTGGAGTCTTCCATAATAAGAAAAAGAAAATTAATTGAGCATGAGAAAAGATAGGTTAGGTAGAGAGGTAGTGAATCCCTTTGATTTGTTTTATTTTCCTTAATGGCTTCATAGCCAGTTTTATTTTGATTAATGGCTTCATAGCCTACGCTGGTTGTGATATTTACATTAGATAGCTATGATTAACTAAAAAATTACTCTTATGCAATCAAATTCTTAAACCAACTTCTATTATCAAATATGTAAAATTAATATATTTTTTTTTTTAATAAAATTTACGGGTTTGAAATATACGTGAACAGTTGGTTTCCATTAATTTATGTGCATCCATAGTTATTAATTCCTATTTCATTTTCAACATCACAGATATGCGTGCATTTATTTAATTTTAGTCTTCCTTTGGCACTTAATAATTTGATATTATGGATTATGGACTCTCAAGGCCATAATTCGGAAACACCATATCATAGATATCTATCGTGAAGGCCAAGTGTAGACAGCACATTGTATGACTAAGACCTTCTGACATTGTGCATGTGAATTGGTAAAAGCGATTGTCCTAAAATGTTCTATATTCAAAATTACGAGAGATGTCCAATTGGGAGATATCAATGTACACCACAATAGTGCTTTCAATCCTGCTCTCTTAGATGTCGCCTTCTTGGACACCATTGGAAAGAATATATCTTTGTTCGTTCACAACAACGTCAAGTTTTGTCACTTGGATTAGTCTTCAAAATGAAATAAGAAAATTTAGTTTAACAAATTGCATGAAACAAGATTTGAATGCGCAATCCTGCTCTCTTAGATGTCGCCTTCTTGGACACCATTGGAAAGAATATATCTTTGTTCGTTCACAACAACGTCAAGTTTTGTCACTTGGATTAGTCTTCAAAATGAAATAAGAAAATTTAGTTTAACAAATTGCATGAAACAAGATTTGAATGCGCAATCCTGCTCTCTTAGATGTCGCCTTCTTGGACACCATTGGAAAGAATATATCTTTGTTCGTTCACAACAACGTCAAGTTTTGTCACTTGGATTAGTCTTCAAAATGAAATAAGAAAATTTAGTTTAACAAATTGCATGAAACAAGATTTGAATGCGCAATCCTGCTCTCTTAGATGTCGCCTTCTTGGACACCATTGGAAAGAATATATCTTTGTTCGTTCACAACAACGTCAAGTTTTGTCACTTGGATTAGTCTTCAAAATGAAATAAGAAAATTTAGTTTAACAAATTGCATGAAACAAGATTTGAATGCGCAATCCTGCTCTCTTAGATGTCGCCTTCTTGGACACCATTGGAAAGAATATATCTTTGTTCGTTCACAACAACGTCAAGTTTTGTCACTTGGATTAGTCTTCAAAATGAAATAAGAAAATTTAGTTTAACAAATTGCATGAAACAAGATTTGAATGCGCAATCCTGCTCTCTTAGATGTCGCCTTCTTGGACACCATTGGAAAGAATATATCTTTGTTCGTTCACAACAACGTCAAGTTTTGTCACTTGGATTAGTCTTCAAAATGAAATAAGAAAATTTAGTTTAACAAATTGCATGAAACAAGATTTGAATGCGCAATCCTGCTCTCTTAGATGTCGCCTTCTTGGACACCATTGGAAAGAATATATCTTTGTTCGTTCACAACAACGTCAAGTTTTGTCACTTGGATTAGTCTTCAAAATGAAATAAGAAAATTTAGTTTAACAAATTGCATGAAACAAGATTTGAATGCGCATAGTCTTAGTTGGATGAACTCGTGCATATTTATTTGAAGTCAGCAGTTGGCGCTGGCTAATATTTAACACGCAAAGAAAATGAGGCTGGAAGGCCCAGTTGAGTGAGTTGTCGGGCATAGAGGACTCTAGAGTCTAGACTACATTATCTTTCTCAACAACCAAATAAAGCTTTCGAGTATCTTCCCGATAGTTTGAGATTTAAACTTTGAAGTCGAGGTGAGGCATTCCAGCGGGTGATGTTTTAGTTAGCTAGGAACTTGGTCCTCGGAGGTGCCTGGGTTAAGTCTTTTTTTTAAGTGAAAAATGTACTGCAAAGTGAAAAATGTAATCAAAACAACGAACAATGGTTAGAGATGTATTTTTCTGTGGGAAACAAAATAAAGGATGGTAAGTCATCCTGTGTATTTTTCTGTGGAAAACAAAATAAAGGATGGTAAGTCATCCTGCCTCTTAGCAATAGTTCAATCGTGATTTTTAAAAAGTTTTAATGAATGTGA
>APFE031407422.1:195603-214394 GCA_000404065.3 Pinus taeda
ATATTCAATTAAATAATAAAATTTAATTATGTCTCTCCCAATCTAAATTGCTTATTAGCATAATTCACTACCCTCATAGGTTTTGCATTTTCTAACAGCGTTGTAACATGTAGATTAATTTCCTTTTTGGTGAACAATCTCCACCTTTTAGGAAAATATGGTGCAGTGGCTCCAACCCCTATAGATCATTAGGAAAAACTAAGAATAGCACAGAAGATGAAAGGTTGTACAAACCAACTTATTTTCAAACAACTAATCCAACATGAGTACCTAAACTTTTTCATGAAGGTATCATATTGAGAATGTTTGAAAAATGGTGAGAAATCTTCTGCGAGGGTGATGTGGAAAGAGTTATAAGGTTTCATTGTTTTGAATTTTTTTTGTTAAATCAGAAAATGTAAAAAACCAATATTAATGGAGATATTGCTATTTTTTACTAAATTTTGAAGTGACTAGCTTTAACCATTCACCTTAGGATGTTTTTACAATATAATTTTCTAAGTCTATTTAATATTTTCATTATCATAAAAACCAACCTATATCCAACTTAACTCCACATCTACCACTCTTAGGGGGATGAAATCTATTTATGCCTCAGAGCACTTGGTAGACTCAGAATTAAGATGGATCTAAGATGATAGAAATTCCCCTTTAAATAGTCTATGTTCACATGAATGCCATGGTATTACCATCGGTCAATACCATGGGTTATCATATACCTGGAGCTTAAAAATTACTATTAGTAATTTATAAAAATTAATAAAATTAATAATTGATTTCTATTTTATTTTTTATTTTAACCAAGTTAAAATGTTTAACATACATTAAATTACAACATCCATTTTTACTCTTAATCCACCAAACCCCCAGAGGGATCAAATATTTTTTTCACTCTATGCTAGTTTGTATATCACGATATTTGATACCTCTTGGGGCTTAGTAGACCCACAGTAAAGATGGATCGATGCTAGTTTAATTCCCCCATTAAAGGCTACATTCTACGTGAATATCATGGGTCAATACCATGTGCCATTTTTATTTTTATTAATACTAATATTAGGGTTAGTAATGCTCTTTTGCATAGTATTAATAATAACCTTGCCCATGCCCACAGGGCTTTGGATTGACGGTGAATGGGTGCACTATTGAGGCACTCCTTGCAATAGGTCCCCAGTTCAAATCCATGGTGGGTACTTAGGTTAGTCTAATAGATAAATAAAAAAATTAAAAATAATAATAATAATAATCTTTCCCATGATATTTTGCCCATTGGTTTCACCTAAATATAATGCATTTTTTGAGTGTTCATAAATATATGGTGACTTATGGAGTAAACAAACAAAAATATTTTATTTGTTTACCATACCTCTCTTTTATTTATATTTTTATTAATTTACCATACCTCTTTTACAAATATGGTATTTGGCCCATAGGATTCACTTAAATAAAACCTTTTTTGAGCCTTCATAAATAGAAAGAGGGTTATGGACTAAATATAAAAAGAGGTTTTATTTATTTACCATATGTCTAGTTTATTTATATTTTTATTTATTTACCATACCTTTTGAGTGAGCATAAAAAGAGGTTTTATTTATTTACCATACATCCACTTTATTGATATTTTTATTTGTTTACACCCTTGCATGTATATAAGGTGACTTATGGAGTAAATATAAAAAAAAATTATTTATTTACCATACCCTTCATTTATTTATGTCTTTATTAATTTACCATACCTGTTTTATAAATATGGTATTTGGCCCATAGGATTCACTTAAGTAACACCTATTCTTGAAAATTAAGGCGAATGGAAGGTTGTAACTCCTAATTTCAAGGGCTAAATTTACCTTTTTTACGCTCTCCCTTAAAATAAGGTGGGCTATTTGAGGTGATTTGTAAAAATGTACTATTATACAAATATTCGCCCTCTAAAAATTTAAAACCCCTTAATTTCGCCAAAGGGAGAACATTCGCCCCTAAAATTTTCCATGATACAATTTCCATATGATTTTTCCACCGAGACCCAAATTTGCTAAGCTTGGATCCCGTATTTGTAACCCGCCTTACTGGAGTGGTCTATTAAGGATATCCCATCTTACCAGATGTAACTTGCTCTAGTTGCCCTTGCCCCCATTCCATAGGAAGTCCTAAAGTAGTTTGGAATTTTTTTTTGTGGTAGACTTAGGAGCTAGTAGGAAGGAAGACTGGAAGATGGGAAGGGTGGAGAGGACTACCTTTATCAAAACCAACTTCCTTGACTTTGTTAGCCATTGGCCTCCCCAATATGCTATTTTTTCTTTTATCTTGCTAATTACTTCAATCCAAAGGGAGGGAGGGCTTGGTCCCAAGGTTAAGGGAAGGCCTAGATATTTGACCTTTTCCCACTTTTCATACCCAGGGAATCCCAATGTGCAAGCAATTCAAAGAATAGTTTGGTGATCTATATTCCAGCCATAAACCACACTTTTCCTTTTATTGATCTAGGCTCCTATGATTAAGCAGAAGTGTTGAAGGATTTCTTTGAAAGCCTTTTCTATCTTGGTCAAGGACCCTCCCAATAGGAGAGGGTCATTAGCGAAGAGGGTGTGGTTTATAGGATCCACCCCTCTTACTGCCTTGATACCTGGAATGGTGCCTACTTCCAATTCTGCTGCCAAATTTCTACTTAGGGATTCTGCCAAAAATATATAAAGAAAGGGAGACAAAGGGCATCCTTGGTGGAGCCCTCTAGAAGCTTGGAAGAAGTCAGAAGGTCTGTCATTGACCAGGGGGACTATCCAAGGTCTGTGTGTGTAGGATTTTATGAAGTTGACAAATTCAGCACTAAAACCGAAGGAGAGGAGGATTTTTTAG
This sequence comes from Pinus taeda, assembly GCA_000404065.3. NCBI lineage: Eukaryota > Viridiplantae > Streptophyta > Pinopsida > Pinales > Pinaceae > Pinus > Pinus taeda. Next base: position 198,457 of record APFE031407422.1, read on the forward strand.
ATAAATGAAAGTTTAACCCAATCAAAGGCATTTGACATATCCAACTTTATGAGCATGCATTTTTCCTTCTGAGCATGGCTAGAGTGGAGGGCTTCTTTCACTTGGATCACATAGTCTATGAGGTGCCTTCCTTCGACGAAACCACCCTGAAAAGGGGAGATCAAGTTCCCTAACAGAGGCTGGAGTCTATTGGCTAAGAGTTTGGCAAGGATATTGTAGGAGGCATTGCAGAGAGAGATTTGACGGAACTTGTCAAAAGACTCAGGGTTAACTTTTTTTGGGATTAGGGCGAGGAAGGTGGAGTTGGTGCAACCTTCCACTTTGGCTTTCTTTTGGAAGGCTTTTACCATTATGAGAAGATCAAGTTTTATTACATTCCAGCAAGCTCTATAGAAATGGATGGTGAAGCCATTCGACCCAGGTTCTTTATCTGGCTGCATTGACCAAATGACTCCATCTATCTCTTTTTCAGAAAAAGGCATTATTAACCCAACTTTTACATTTGCAGTGACAAGAGAGGGGATGTTTGACAAAAGGTTGGTAGCCAGGTCTTCATCGAAAGAACCATCCTCCTCGAACAGATGCTGAAAATGGGTTGTGGCTGCTTGTTTTATGAGAGGTTGTCCTTTGATGAATTCCCCCTCCCTATTGGATATTTCTGAAATGTGATTCTAAGAGAGACAAGCTCTACATTGTCTATGAAAGAAAGTTGTGTTTGTGTCACTAGCTTGGAGCCAAAGGTTGCAAGACTTAAGGTGCCAGTATTCCTCTTCCTGTTGAAAGGAAAGAAAAGAGTCGAACTAGGCATTCTGTTAGATGAGCAGCTAAGCTTTGGTGATTTCAGATCCTTCTATGCCTAACTGAATCTCAGTTAGAACCTGAACTGTCCTTTGTCTATGGCTCGTTGGAGTGGAAAGGGTTTTTTTTTTGCCAAGCTTTTAATGCAGACTTAGTGTATTTGAGTTTCTATTCGCACACAAAGCTGGGGGATCCTTCAACTGGTTGTGACCAAACATGAGCCACTATGTCCATAAAGCCCTCTCTCAATACCCAAAGAGGGTTGAATCTAAAGTGAATAGGACCCAAGTCCTCCTCTTTCTCTACCAGCAACAAAATCGGGTTATGATTATATGTTATTTTGGGTAGTATTTTTGAAGACATTAAATGCTTCCCCTCCAGCAAAGTACCTTGAACTAGGAACCGGTCTAAACAAGTAGCAATGTTGGCATTGCCAACTCTATTGCTGGTCCAGGTATAACAACCTTTCTTAGGTTTGAGGTCAAGAAGGTCCCATGCAAGAATGAGAGACTCCACTGAGGCATTGAAGGGATATTTACCCCATATTCCACCTTTTTTTCTGGTTTGGGTCTAGTGTGATGTTACGATCCCCCACCAGAATGATGTTTGGTGGGACACAAATTTCTAGAAAGTCTGAGAGAGAATTACAACAACCCTTCTTTTCCATAAAGTTAACAGGAACATAAATATTGAAGAGAGCTAAAGAAATCTTACTTGGGAGATGTAGAAGATCTGTATATATCCAATGTTGGGTTGCAAAGGAGCTTTTAAGCTGGAACATATCCTCCGACCATAAGGTTACAAGGCCCCCTGAAGTACCTCAGGCTCTGACCCCTTTTCCTAAGTTCTTTTTCCATTTGGTTCAACTTAAAGATAGAAGAACATCTTCTTCTATCTTTGTCTCTTGGAGTTGGAGAATGTTTGAGGTTTCCATTCTTAATAGGTCTTTTACTGCTTCGGCTTTCAGTGGGATTCCTAGACCCGTACAATTCCAAGAGACAATCTACATTATTTACTAGAGAGGGGCAATGTAGACCCACCCTTTGGGGGTATGGTCCTTGTGTTTCTGCCTAGTGACATTTCGATTATGGATTGACTACCCTACATCTTTAGTCACTCCGCCTCTTCTTCTCTGATCTCCTTACGAGACTTCCTTCCTGCCTTTTTGTTGGATTGCTCAAGAGTTTCATCTTCGGAAGAACCAAGACTGTCTATCAACTTTTTATTTTTGGTCATTTTTGCATAAGAGGGTGGGGAAGTGGTGCCTACTGGAGGGCCCTGATTTTCCAGTTGGATTGCATCTACACAAGGGGTTCCTGAGATGGCTTCTATAGTTTGCTCCTGAGATCCTCAGTTTATTTCTACATCTGCTCTCTGTTCCATATCTTGTTGCACCTCTCCCTCTTCAAGTTCTGGTTGGTCTTCTGGAGGGTTTGGAGCAGCAAAAGGATTTGTTGAGATGGTGGCACTTGTTGTGACTTGATCTTCAGTTAAACTCTTCCCAACAAAGGGTCCTCTAGTCTCTAGATTCCCTCCTTTCCTTTTCACTCTATTGGTCCATTTTGATGTGCCTACTTTTCTGTCTTCTGTCCACTACTCGCCCTTTTCTTTTTCAGATTCTTCCTCAGTTTTCTTCTTGCAGTTTCAAGTGAAATGACCATAGCTGTAATAATGTCGACATTTGAAGGGGAGTTGCTCATAATCTACTTCCTAAATGTGAGACCAGCCAGCTATGGTCAACTTGATCACGTGAGGCAATCCTATCTCTAGATCGACTTCAACACATATTCTGGCATGCGAATATTGCTCTCTCCTTTCATCCCTATCAATGTATTTACCTAATTTGTTCCCGATTGTTTCCATAGATTCTGAGTTCCATAAATGAAGAGGAGGATGGGGTAACCTTACCCAAACAGGGACAGTTGAAGGAGTGCCTTGGGAAGGATCAAAGACCAGCGTCCATTTATTATGATAGAGCCCTTGGGTGCTCATGAAATATGGACCGTTTCAGGAAATAAGATCTCGATATTCTACTAATTCGAAAACAAAAACATAATAACCTATGCCTACCATGTGGCTTTGGATTCCTTCAGAGACAAGGGGCCTCCAATTTCTTTGGACCCATCCATCAATAGCTTTGAGAGAGGGCTAGAGGCCCGTGAATTGTCCAATGAGCCCTCATTCCACACAGTCCAACATGGGTGTTCCGCAGGCAGTTCTACCAAGGGGATGGATTTGGCTTTCTTAACAAATTTCTATTGGTTCGAGTTTTCTTTCCTCTTGCCACAGGAGGCTACCAATCGTTTGAAGGCATCGATCTCAGGAAGGAGGGGTGGGGGGCCCCCTCCGGCGTCCATGCTAGATAGACTCAATTCTTTTATGAAGAGGCTTACAGTGCAGAGCTTTCTCCACTGTCTTTCTAGTTGGCCTTAGCAGCGGGAGGCTACCGAGAGACCTCTGCAAGAGCAACGACGACTAGGTTGTTGAGCGTTCTCAAGAACTGAACACATCTTATATTTTTTTATTAACAATATAATAATATTTAATAATAATTATGAAATATCCTCTTTTTCTTTTATTTATTAAATTTTATAATAGAAAAAATATATACATAATTTTAATGGTGAATAACAAAAAAAATTCATTCAAAATAAGTCATATTTTAATAATTATTAATAATAATATTTACTTAAAAAATCATTAAATCTTATATTAAATTATTTAACATTCAAATTATATTCATCAATATTTAGAATTAAATTTTTTAAATTGAATTAAATTTATTTATCTATATTCATTAATATTCCATTTTTAATATTAAAATATTTTACATTCAATTATATTCATGAGTCTCTAAAATTCAAATTTTAACTATATTCATTAATATTCGATTTTTAACATTTTTAATGATTTGATATTTACCCAATATTTTGTTTAAATATTGAAAACTATTCCAATTTAACCTTTAAAAAAACATTAATGGAATTTTGAAGCCAAAAGACGAATAATATGCTAAAGATAATGGACCTACATTAGGTTGGTCTCACATAAGACAAAATATTGCCAATAAAATTGATCCATGTGTACAATGTTTAAACTCTTGCTAGCAAAGTTGTGTCGATGCACAACTTTATCATTTTTTATTCATAATGAAAAAGCTTTAATATATTATATGAGAAATATAAGAGTTTAAAAAAATTAGAACATCCTAGATGTTTTAAAATAGTCAATAATTCATATATTGTCTTATATACTCTTATAGTCAGCTAGGATGAAAAACAGATTATCTAAGTTAACTAAATAACTATCTATGTTTTGTACCAGTACAGAAAAGCATGATAAAGAGGGGATTTTTGAAACTAAAATAGAGAAGCATCTGATGTTGAGACAAAAATCAAATCCGGCAATGCAAAATCTTGGATTTGGAATGTAACTCCCTCCGAAAATATCTCGAGAAACCATAGTCCACGAGAGGATAGGAAGCCCATTTTAGAAAGAGTATCAGCTATATTATTTTTGACCTTGCTGATGTGCTTAATAGTACTACCAACCCGGTGGTCCCGGTAATAGTTGATCCTATCTCTCCAACCTGTCAGGTGCAGCCCCACTATGTGATTTCTCCTATTTACCTAATCAACCAGAATTTTTTGAATCTCCAAAAATAGCAACCTGCTTTATGTCAAGGAAGATACAAAATTTTAAAAGTCCAGTGAGTGCTATGGCTTCAGCCATATTATTGGAGCCATGACAGCCGTGCCAAAAGGAAGAAAGATGGTTAGATTCATTTATCTTGATGTAGAATCCAAAACCGGCCCCATCGAAGAAAGCAGAAGGCTGAGAAGACTGTTCCGATATAGTCAGTGTGGGTAAATTTTTTTATGCTTGATGATCTTCTTAGGAAGGGATTCTAAGTATACAGAGATCTAATCCATGATTTTTGCATATGATATTCTTGAGCTGTTGAAAAAGCAGTGGTTGTGCCATTTCCAAATAAACCACAAGGAGATAATACAAATCCTAGGCCACTGTATATTCTGCCCGCTGCCCCTTGATATCCACTCATGGATTGAGTCCTGCGCACCAAGAATAAAATTAAATACTCTTTCTAATTCCTGCCATATCTGATATGTCTTTTTACAATTTAAAAATATATGAAAATTTGAATCCTCGTCCGATCTACATCATCTGCATAAAGAAGAGACATTTGGTCCTTACCATCCCCGTTTCATTAAATTCTCCCAGATACAGATCAACAACATTTACAAGTCCTCGACATTAGATCCAACTTTTAGAATTTGAGGACTTAATATTACAAATAATAAGCTCTTCTTTTTATATTTCTTTCTTTTGGTTATCTTTCGCTGTAGTCACACTACTTTAATACTAATGGTTAACTTTAATTTCATGATATATTATTCATTTCACTAACACCACAACCAATTTGTCTTATATTAAAATTATAACACAATTTTGTTTTAATAATACACAAAAGTATTTTTGCCCCGCAACGTCGTTAGCCATTACAATCTTATATTGACAAATCAAATATATCTTCGTGGATGATGAACAACTCTCTGAATTCAAGGCGAGAAGTTGAATTTAGTTTCCACTAATATGTTAGTAGCCGCTTATAATTTTAATGATAATGGACGATATTTTAAATTCAAACAGAGGAATCTTATATTAACAAATCAAATATATCTTCGTGGATGATGAACAACGCTCTGAATTCAAGGCGAGAAGTTGAATTTAGTTTCCACTAATATGTTAATAGCCGCTTATAATTTTAATGATAATGGACGATATTTTAAATTCAAACACAGGTTTTGATCCTTTGTAAAAGTACATGAATTTCGGCTGCTTATTGCCGTGACATCACTCAACTTTATGTTTACTGATAAAATGGTCCCATACAAATCAAATAGTCTAATTCCAACTTTCTGCATTGTACATATTGTTTATTTATATTAGTCGCTGTGAGAAGTGATAATAGGGATGGGAAATGGTCAAAGAAATAAAAGAATTACAATTAAAAAAAAAAATTGACATAAACAAAAATTATTTGACATAAATAAATATGTGTAAACATATCTGCATGAGGAGTATTTATGATAAGTACAGCTCCCATCTCTATAAAATATTGGAAGGCAGCAATCTTAATACGCAGTTTTATAATTTTATTTAGTCACATTTATGCTTGAACCCCAAAATCTGCAACCTAAACCTGTTTAAAAGGATATCTTCATATTTCAATTCCCAGTGTGTCGGCTGCAGCACAAGCATGGGCTAATACTCTATTTCTGTGTTAGGCGCAATCATAGGCTAATACTTTTTTTTTTATATATATATATATATCCTTTTATCAATTTATATATATTAAATATATAAATTGCATGATACCAATGTAATAAAAGTTTAGAAAATTATTAAATTATTAAATTTTGGTTTGAAGTTTTGATAATGAATGAAATAAATTATTATACACTAATATATGTTATTATATATTAATATATTAAGTTAGGTTTTAAAATAAATTGATTATATTGATTACATAATTTAGTTAGTTGAGAGAACATCTTAATCACATATTAATTTAGAATTCAAATAATACATACAAACAATTCATGTGTTATGATCAAGGTATCACACATTATATAACGCTAGACCATATAAACATACTAGAAGCTCAATCAACATATATTTTTAAATGCAAATGAAAGAATTTAAATATTACAAAATAAACAATGACACAACATATAACTTCACATGATGAATTTCAAGTTTAGTAAAAAAATAAGACCAATGTGTTCATACATTACATAGTCTCTACTAATTGAAAATAACTAATGATCACATCATTTCTCATGAGCCTTACATCAAGCTTTATTTATAGACACATAAGACCCCAATTCGAAACTTCTCAAGCTAGTACATGGTGGTTGAAGTCATTAGCTAAGATCCTAGGAATCTTTGGATTCATAACTATTTCCCAACCAATTCCAACTATTGTCGATGCCCTTTTGACCACCAGTCTCAATTACTATGCGTGCATGCTTTACTATGAACCCTTTAACTTCTCTAATCCATTATCAATTTTTTCAAACTAGCCAATTAACCATTGACTCTAACTCGGGTAAATGCTCTCAACTTTACTATTATCCTATTGACTTGACCATTCAATTTCCTTTTCCATTAGCTTTACTTCGACCATCCTATCAACTTGTTGCATCTATCAATTGTTTATGATCAGACATTTTGAGGTTCATTCTTAGTTGTCTAACCGAGGGTGTCAAATGACCAACTAAACTCGAATCAGTTGAAATTACTTATAAAGAGTACACCTCAATGTTCTCTCACTTGTTTTCTTCTTTACATGAACTCTTAGTAGTATGCTTTTAGTGAACTAGGCCACCCAAGAACAAGTCTTCTCTACACTTACAGTATTTACCAACACCCACGGACTTTGTTAGAAAGTGTACAATATTCTTCATCGTGTCTACAATTATCACTAACATCTTCATGACTTTGGCCATGTCTCTAAGGAAATGGCATTGTACATAAATATGTTTTATCCTTGAAGAGTAAGCTATCTTCTTTGCTAAGAAGATTACACTTTGATTGTCACAATCTGTCTTTACTACTTGTTGAGAAAACCCAATTTTTTAACACAACTATCATAAGAAAATTTCCGTTCTTGCATTAGTGACTTCTATATATTCAACCTTCATTGTCAATAGTTACATGACCATTTGTTGCTTACTCGTCTAGCTAATAGCTCCGTTGAATGGCTTGAGAACAAACTCATTTTTCAACATTATTTTTTCCATATCGTCAACCCAATTGACATAGAAAAATATTGTGTAGTTGATTCAATGCCATCATCATGCCTTTCATCATAGCAGATTACATGATCACTTGTGTCACGAAAATACCTGCATCCTATTTTGACAGCTACCTAGTACTCTTTAGAGATGTTTTCATGTATCCTATTTTTACAAATATCTTGTACTCTTCAGAGATTTTTTTGTAAAGTGTACACCATTGTGTACATCATAATACTTACAAAAATTGTGTATGGAAATATAGTCCATTTCCTCTCTTTCTTTCTATGCCTTTGGGCATTGTTTAGCAATTAGTCTTACCCCAACAAGAATTGGTACCTTCACTAGTTTACAATACTGCATGTTGAAATTCTTTAAAAGTGTTTCAATGTACTTCTTATGACTTACCAAAAATTTCCTACTAGAGAGTCTCTCTTGATTTCCATTTCAAGAATAAAATGTATATCAATAAAATATTCCATGCCGGATTGGAAGGATAGTTACTTCTTCATGTCCCTGATTGTACCCATGTTGTTCTCAATTAGCAACATGTTATCAACATATAACACTAAATATATGAAACACTTACCTTATAAATTAAGATATACATAGTGATAAGCTCAACTTCTCACCAATCCTAGTGTTTGGAGTTATTATTTGTGTGACTTCTAGTACCACATATTGGGTGATTTCTTTAGACCATAAAGGGACTTCCACATCTTTTATTTCAAGTTTCTCCCAATCCTCCATTGAAATGCTAGTCAAAGGTGTTCCAAGACATATACCTATCCATTGTTCTCAATCTATGAGTATATCCTCCATTTTAAGCTCTCAAAGTTCAAAATTTTGGCCATTAAACTTATCAATCTAAATTCTTGTATTGCTAGCCATACTTCTTTAATAGAAGTCTTATGTTAACACTCCATTCGAACAAGATTATCTTTACTCTAATCAAGAATTATGTTCATGAATAGTTCCAAGTTCAAGATCCTCAAGCTTTAGTATTATAGACATGCCTATAAAACCAAAAAGAGCACTGATACTAAATATTGAGCTTAAGAAACCTAATTTAGACTTCATACAACAAAACTCAAAATACAAAGCTTATTAGGCATATAAACTAGTCTAGAAGTTCAATTGACACAAAACTCTAAATGCATATGAGAGAACATAAAAATTAAAATAAATAATGACACCCCATAAAGATTCACACAACAAATAAAGATTTTACCCTAAAAACGCTTAATAGGGAAAACAAACCAACATATTTAGATTCATTATAACCTTCATGACTATTCAAAATTATGTTATTCCTCAAATTTGTGTCCATATATTGTATGCACATAAAGTTTCCATATTGTCGCCACATATTTTTTCCATATATTGTGTCCACATACCACAAATGCGCCCATTAAAAAATGTAGGTTCCTCCTTGGAACTCATGATCCTTATATATATAATAATATATATATATATATATATATATATATATATATATATAGATATAAACTTATAAATTGTCTTCAAATCAAGATGCTAAGTCAATATGCCAAAGGCATAAAACTCATCAAGACAAAATACAACCAAAAACTTCCAAAAGATATGTAGACAATGAGATAAGTCTCAAACCAATGGCTTTGATACTATGCTCGTGAATCAAAGAATTAATAAATCAACAAGATATACATTCCATAAAGAAATGTTGTCTAAAGACACAATTAAAACACTTAAGCAGAAGTGAGCATAGATCAACATACAATAAGAAACATAAGAAACCAAAAAGCTTTTACATAAAATTCCATTATAGGTCAATCTGTAAGAATATCTATATATACTACCACAGTGTAACTAACATTTTTCATAAACACTGAATGCTTGTTTCACTTTGACTAGCTAGATCACGTAATCAAATCCTTGAATTATACCTTGACATATGCACCGATAAACTACACTATTTAACATGATTAACTAGTCAAATGCATATTTGATCACTCAATCGACTCTCTTAGTCAACTTTTAACTATTAACTAACTATCTATAGAATATGCAAAAGGTGTGATGAACCTATTTAGCTTATTGTGACAATATAAACATGGTTTATTTTATACTCTTTTTATGTGTGAGAGCCAAGTATTTTTCTTGAATGTAATTTATAAAAAGAATATAATAGGTTGGAATCTTTCTACCCACATTAAAGAGCACTACAGGAGATAATACTCTAATAGCTTATTTCATAGAGAGAGGGAATATCTTCATTTTGTTGTGTGGGATAATGGAAGAGAGTGTCATGGTTGTTTAATGGTTGGACTGTCTGTTTGGAGCACTTTATAATGGGAAAATTGGTTGATAATGAGATAATATAGGTTGCGTGGAGAGATAGAGAATCCTATGACTTGTTTCATTTATCTTACTGGCATCATGGTCTAGCTTGGTGGTGGTATTTATGTTGGATACTTACAGTTGGCTAGAAAATTAGTCTTGTGAATTCAATTTACTAGAAAAACTTTTATTAAAATATATGTCTTCTATTATTGTTTATGAATATGAAAAATTAATGCTATTTTTGTAATAAAAATCTATCTATCTTGCATGTTACTTATATTTATTCTTGAAATAGTTATAAGCATTTGGTTTCCATTAATTTATATTCATCCATATTTGTTAATTCTAAATTCATTTAAACATCACACATATGCTTGCACTTATTTAATTTTGGTGCTCCTTTAAAACTTATTAAATCTAGTTTTATGGATGTATATACTCTTATTAATTTGGAATACGTATTGTGAAGTTAAGAGGGATATGTGTTTTTAGAAATTTAATTGGAGACATAGTACACATAAATACACACAAAATAATATTTGTATAATGCACATTCTATTCAATTATATAGTTGGTGTCAGAACTAACTAATTCTAAATTTGGATATGGAGCTTGAGATATTATGTCAACAAAATCCCAAACCAACTCTAAACTCAACACACTACACTAATGGAAGCATTATATCTAAAAACCCCCTTTGATGATTACATTATAGGAAAGACATGTAATCCCCATTTCTCTGGTATGGTCTTCATCAGCACTTATACCTACAATAGAATCTCCTTGCCTGTGCTCTTTATCCACCACAACTTTGAGCTTACCACTTGACCTATTTAAGATAAAACTGCCTTTGACCATCATTAATGTACTTTTAATGATTAAAAATATTAACATAATTCATTATACCAAATTATATAGCTCGTTGTATTTTTCAGAAAAAATAGTTAAGTAAATGAACCATCCTATGGACATGCTCCCATCTATCGAATGAAATAGCTCGCTATATCCACTAGTTGTCTATAATAGAAGTATGGATACTAAATGTATTCAGAAGTCAATCATTCCACTTGACCTCTAAAATAAACTTAAAGGAACACAAAATAACCTATAGTTGATGTTCTTGGCTTCACATAACCAATTAACTTTATAATATATTGTAAACATAATCAAACCAACGATATGTTCTCGTTGAACTGTATACAACAAGAACCACCAATTTGAATTATGATACTTTGTTCTATTGTAGGCTCTTCATCACATAAAATGTTACAAACCCAAAAAAATACAAAACCACTCATACCCACAATAATATGAACCTGACTCTTTTTTTTAATCTAAAATAAGGCTTGATCGAGCACTTAAAAAACACTCAATCAAGCTTATTTTCTTCATCTTACACCCTGTGTAGTATACCTAGGGGGGATAATATGTGGTAAAAATGGAGGTATCCAAGGGAATAATGTAATAATGGGATGGGCCATAGTAATAAAGAAGGTGGTTAACCCGTATCATGTAAGGGACCACAAGTAGTTAGCAATAATGTAATGAGCCATGGTATCAGATAGATGGTATTGAGGGAACCATGGTAATGACCCATGATATTGTATGTATGAGGCCTATATAGAGGCTAGAGACTCCCCATTGGGAGATGTCAAGAATTATTGTATGAACAAGCATATGGCTTGTGGAGTGTTCTCCTTCCTTAAGGAGTGAATATATGGTGTTGCCCTACCTTAAGGGTTTTGATATCAATAAAGTGAAGCATTTCTATATTCAGATCTTGTTATTTTTCGCGATTATTTGCAGTTATTGGGTATATTGGTATTATTTTCATATATTTTTATAGCAGGTGGTATCAGAGCACTTTTTTGGGCAAAGTGGCGATTTTTTTTTCTCGCAAGAATTTTTTGGGCGGCAAGTTTGCAGATCAGATCTGTATGTTTTGGTGCAAACTCTACAGAACCAAATTGCAGATCTGAGTTGTTGGCAAAAAAATACCCAATTGGAAAAAAAAATCAGCGGAATCGGAGTCCGGATGAGGGAGATATCATTGATTTAAAAATCAGTTGGGTTGTAGACATTTTAATCGACGGCGAGTTTACGGCACAGATCTGTACATTGTGGTGGAAAATCTACAGAATATAATTGTAGATCTGGATTGTTTGTGAAAAAATACCTAAGATCGAAAAAAAATCAGTCAAATCAGAGTCCGAATGAGGGAGATATCGTTGATTTAAAATCACTTTTTTTTCAGAATTTTTTTATGACGGTGGGATAGCTACAGCACAGATCTGAAATTACAGTGCCTAGATCGAGATTTCTACCACATGGGAAGATGTAAAATGATTATTACATTTATGAAAACAAGTCATAATAGGGATTTTGAGCAATACTGACGAAATTGTGGCCATTTAAAATTTTCACCAAGTAAGTGAGTTTTTCCCAAACCCTCTTCATGAAGATGCTATATTTTATGCTAGGTTCCTATACCAATAGGTTTCATCTTTCATGATTGACAGTGTAAGGGCTAAATATGTTCATCATTGCAGGCTGCAAAGGTTCCATATTTTGTGTACATACTAGGAAAATTAAAAAATGAAAAGAGGGTATGCCTTAAAAGAATAATAAAAAGGCAACAAAATCGAATGGTCAAAAGAATAGTGAAAATGAACCCCAAACTAAAGACCAAGAATGTGGCCAATCAAAATGCCACTACTATCTTGTGGGAGTAACACAGTCTACAAATACTCATGCTAAATCATACTTGATTGATGGCCCAACAGTCTAATCTGGACCATGCCATGCTTAAATTGCTTGTTGGAGAATAGAGAATGGTTCCTGTCCAAACAGCTCAAGCTTGGCAGATGACCAGCTAGGTAGAGAAATGAAGGAGCCCAATTGCTTAATCTGGGTCCTTGGAAGAAATAAGGGTAGATTTAGATAGGAGGGCAGTCAAAAGAAAAGGAGAACAATCAGGGTCTGCTAATTCAAGTGCACCCACTTCAAGTGAAGAAAAAATGTTAGGATTACTAGGTTGGGTAAGTAGTGTAATGTTGCAGAAGTGAAGGGCCATCACCAGTTCGCTTATCAAAAGCAAAACTCATTCCATTCAGGGTATTGGCACCATGGCAGAGGTTTGAGGACATAACAATGGAAGCATGTCTAATTTCCCCGTTTTTTCCCCAAACATCATTTATTAACATCCCTTAAGGACCTTGGGATTTGCTCAAGTGTCCTGTTCCACTTCATTCCATGACAGAGTACCAGGTCAAACCATGAAGTCTAGTCAAGGGAAAGAAGCCACTTTCTTGTGTAAAAATCTTTACTTTCAATCCCACTCATCTTCCATTCGTAAGTTTTTCTTCTTAAAACTTAGCATTTTCCGCTACACACTCACCTCACAATGTCATATTAACAACTAATGTATTATTTAGCTCCCTAAGCATCCCCCTTCCCTAATTTTACAAAAATCTATGTGAAAATCCCAAAAAGTCTATGAAAATACCCTCCCCCTAGCAATATAGGTATATAGTCATGATTTGGGGAATATTAATCCATCAGGGGTTAATATTAACCCTCTACCACCCTAAACTATGGGTTTTTATTAAAAAACTTTGGTTAAAAATCAAAATGCCATAAACCCCGTCCTCATTAACCCTTCTTACCCCCCTTCCGCGCTAAAGGTTTTTGTTTGTAATGTTTTTTAATTAAAACATTTATAAACTAACCCGAAACCAAAGTTGAAAACCCACCTTGCACGCAATATATTTAATCGATTATTTTAATCAGCGGGTCCCCGCGGCCATAATCCATTGTCACATCATGAACACCGCCAGCCGTTCGATCGCCGGCCCCACAGATCTAATGGTGGGTGGTCGATCTCACCTGCAAACGAGCAGAGGTTTAGCGTCCGGGGGATTGGCGGTTTTACCGCCGTACCCCCACCACGCATCAATCACCCGGGTTGTTCGGGCCCCCCCCTCTTACCACTTAACGCCCAGGGGTGCTCCGGGGAAACCACTTACCGCCTGTCCCCTCCCGCTGACGTCATACCCACGTCAGCGTGACGTCAGCACCCCCTTCCGCCACCGCCGCTCCATGTCTCCTCCACGTCGTCTATCCGCCCACATGCCCTGCCACCGTGTCACTTCCACGTGGCCACCCACGTCAGCCGCCACGTCACCCTGCCGTACCCGGACCCACCGATGACTTCATGCTGACGTCATCGACGAAAAGGCGCCAAATGGTCAAATTTGCATAAAAAGTCGGGAAATGACCGTTTTATGTCATTTTCACTTCTCGTTTTCGGAGCGTTGTGCATGCGGAAGACGTCGTTTGCGGCCAAAATCGAGAATTTGTCCACCCAAACTGCTGCCGCCCTCAAAGTCGACTCAAATTGCCTGCAATTGTTCCAGCTTGACACCTCCTGCAACGAAAAATCCAGGTATTTGCCACAGGCGACCTATTTCACCCATGTTTGTGCCATTTTTCTCCTAATTTTCCTGTAAAAAACTTTGCAAAGCTCCTCACAGTCAAATTATCCACTAAAGCTACCCAAAAAGCTTGGTAAAGTCCCTACACCACAAAGCTCTGTAAAAAAACCCTGCCCTTCTGCGAAATTCACCGTGAAAAACTAATTTTAGAAGCCGAGATACCGGCTAAAACCCAAATAACTACACACTGATCCCTGTTATCAGAATTCCCTTTGAAAAACCAGCTAATTAGCTCAAAACACTCTGGTTTCTTCCAACAAAGTGCCCCACATTTCATCAACCCTGTAAAAAAGTCTCCTCATACTCTCATAACTCCTCACTTTTAAAACACAATTCAGTGGCCAGTCCTCAGCCTCTGCACTAATCCTAAGCTCAAGTAAACATCCAGTAAATTTCAAACATGGCCACTCCATCTACTTTAGATGTTGCTCCTGTTAATCCACCCAGTAAGGAGCTTGAAGCTATGCCTCCTGTGGACAGTGATTTCCTCATTGCAGATTTTGTGGCAGAGAGGAACCACTTACAGACCTTCTGCCAGCTAAGGAACAGTCACTTGGACAACAGTGACATGTATGTCATCTGGGAGTCAAATTTGCCTATCTATTTCTTGCTATCTGTAAATATCTTTCCTGAAGTCATTCACCTCTGTGCAGAAAATTATGACCAGAAACTCAGAGCTGTTAAGTCTCCATCTCGGAGCATCCTCTTTTACATAAACCCTGATTCCATTAATCAGATGCTAAATTACAAGCAAACCCAGCTGCTCTACCCTTTTTCCATAAAGTATTTGCTGGATGAGGGCTCCAAGCTCTCTAGCATTGAGATTGCTGCAGTTGCCAAAACTTTCATGAGAGCAGACTCTCAGCCTTCTGGGCCACCTCCTTTCCCATATGCAAATTTCAATGAGGTAGGCAAGCTGCTTGTGGACATGATATCCTCTGTGCTGGGGTTCTCCACAAATGAGCATGTTGATGAAACTGTGCTAGTCATGCTATCTGCATATAGCCTTGGGAAGCGCCCTGCTATAAAATACAATTATGCCAAGTTTATTGCCAACAAGATACATGACCAACTGCTGAGGCTGGACAGGGAAGCAATATTTAAATATTCATCATACATCTATCACCTCTTCTTGTGATATCAAACAGATTGCTTTCAGTGCCCCATCAAGAAGCTGGATTCACAGGGTTAGAGGAGGTCTGTCATCTTCCGGTCTTCAGTTTTTCATCAGGTCCAGAACTCTCCCTAGTCCTACCGTGAATTCATTGACCAATTTGTCTGCCCAGTCACATACCTCTTGAAAAGGACTCCTCCTGCCAGATTATCAAAAGATATGCAGAAAATCTTACAGCTGTCCAGGAATTACAAAATAGGTGATTGGTATTTATACCAAAATCACACAGTCATCAAGATCTATGGTTGTGAGCTCTGTCCTTACAGGCTCCCAAGGTATGTGCCTATGAGATTGTTTGCCTTGGAATACTATAGGCAACTCATCAATTCT
>APFE031407422.1:228183-266431 GCA_000404065.3 Pinus taeda
TTTCCTAAGAAGATTTATTCCTAACTTGGCTGAGCTAATAAGATTGTTGAACAATATGCTCAAGAAAGATGCCAAGGTAAAATGGACAGTTGAAGCCAAACAGGCTTTTGAGGAAATCAAGATAGCTTTAACAAAAACACCTGTTCTTACAAGCCCTAGATTTGATAGAGACTTCATAATTTTCTCCTTTGCCTCTGAACATACAATTGTTGTTGTCTTACTGCAAAAGGATGACTTGGGATGTGAAAAACCTATTGCCTTTTTCAGTAGAGCCCTTAGGGATGCCCCACTCAAATACCAGGTCATGGAAAAGCAAGCATATTCCCTTGTCAAAGCTATAAAGGATTTCAGGGTTTATATCTTGTACTCTCATATAGTTTCATATGTGCCCAATGCAGTGGTCAAAGACATTCTAACTCAAGAGGGAATTGAAGGTAAGAGGGGTAAATGGATAGCCAACATCCTGGAATATGATATAGAGATCAAACCAACAAAACTTATAAAAGGACAAGGGCTAGCTAAACTAATGACTGAAACCAATTTCCAAGCCCTTGACATCAATGAACTGGATAACGAATAGGAGATGGCGACTCCACAAATCAATCAAGCCTTTTTACAATCACCTTGGTATGTTGACATATGTTTTTTATTATTAAACTTGCAAGCTCATCCAGGGTTATCCAGAACCAAAAAGAGATTTTTGAAAATGAAAGCTTCAAAATTTTATATCATAGATAATGTTTTATTTTGGAAAAATCATGAAGGTGTCCTGCTTAACTGCCTAGCTTCAGATGAAGCTGATAAAATACTTAGAGAATTTCATGCAGGAGATTGTGGAGGGCACTTATATTGGAAATCAACAGCTGATATGATCTTGAGGGCTGGATTTTATTGGCCTTCCCTCTTTACTGATTCAAAAAAGTTTGTAATGTCACGTCATAAATGTCAAATCTTTGAAGGGAAGAAGAAGTTGCTACCTTTACCCCTCAAACCCATTTCAACAATGGGGCTTAGACTTCATAGGGGAAATTCACCCTTCATCCTCAGGACAACATAGATGGATCTTGACAGCTACTGATTACTTCACCAAATGGATAGAGGCCATACCTTGTAGACAAGCAAATGATTCAATTATCATACAATTCCTAGAAACCAATATCTTGTCTAGATTTGGCTGCCCAGAGAAAATCATAACAGACAATGCAGCTGCCTTTAAATCCAAAAGAATGATCAGCTTCTATCACAATTATCATATTACCCTAGGTCATTCAACAGCCTATTACCCTCAAGGCAATGGCCTAGCTGAGTCCTCCAATAAAAGCCTCATCAATATCATCAAAAAGGTCTTGGAGGAGAACAAAAAGAATTGGCATAAGAAACTGGTAAATGCACTATGGGCTGATAGGTTAACCACCAAAAGATCTATTTGTACTAACCCATATGAATTGGTATATGGCCTGGAATTTTTGTTCCCATCATCTCTTGGGGTCCCTGTGATCAAATTGCTACAGGAAATACAAGCTGAACCCAATGATATCCAAAGGAGGATCAATCAAACAATTCACTTACAGCAAACAAGGGAAGAAGTGTATCAGAGAACCCAAGTTCTACAAGAGAAGCTGAAAAAGGTGTTTGACAAAAGAACAAAGGCTAAAGACTTCTTCATAGGAAACAAGGTATTGAAATGGGACTCTAGGAGGGAAGACAAAGGGAAACATGGCAAATTTGACTTTCTTTGGAAAGGACCATTCGTAATACAAGTTGTGCAGGGCAATAATACCTTTTTTCTAAAGAGTCTGGATGATTCAAATAATGAGGAAGGCTCAGTGAATGGGAGAATTCTCAAGCACTATTGTGATCCATGAGCATGGTACAAACACATACTGTACATAAATATGTGTAATTTCATCATTTTTTCTTTTAGACAGATAAAGGAACAACTACAACAGATTTTGAAAAATGATCAGCAAACTATATCAAAGGTGAAACGGATGATTGAAAAGCTCCACAAACAAATTTGAGGAAGGTCTACAGAACAGAGAACCAATGATAAACAGTGATACAAGCCAGTAAGACACAGAGTGGTAATTCTTGTACAAATGAGATCAAAGGATACTACATACAAGCTCCAAGATTCAGATCAAAGGTGTCAATACTAGAGAGGATTCACTGCAATAAGGAAAGGAAAATAAGGCCATATGACCTGCTGTTCTTGGCTTTCCCCAGGAAAAGCCATCCCCAAGTGGAGCCACTGTTAGGTTCCTATACCAATAGGTTTCATCTTTCATGATTGACAATGTAAGGGTTAAATATGTTCATCATTGCAGGCTGCAAAGGTTCCATATTTTGTGCACATACTAGGAAAATTAAAAAATGAAAAGAGGATATGCGTTAAAAGAATAATCAAAAGGCAACAAAATCAAATGGTCAAAAGAATACTGAAAATGAACCCCAAACTAAAGACCAGGAAAGTGGCCAGTCAAAATGCCACTACTATCTTGTGGGAGTAACACAGTCTACAAATACTCATGCTAAATCATACTTGATGGATGGCCCAACAGTCTAATCTGGACCATGCCATGCTTAAATTGCTTGTTGCAGAATAGAGAATGGTTCCTGTCCAAACAGCTCAAGCTTGGCAGATGACCAGCTAGGTAGAGAAATGAAGGAGCCCAACTGCTTAATCTGGGTCCTTGGAAGAAATAAGGGTAGGTTTAGATAGGAGGGCAGTCAAAAGAAAAGAAGAACAATCAGGGTCTGCTAATTCAAGTGCACCCACTTCAAGTGAAGAAAAAATGTTAGGATTACTAGGTTGGGTAAGTAGTGTAATGTTGCAGAAGTGAAGGGCCATCACCCGTTGGCTTATCAAAAGCAAGACTCATTCCATTCAGGGTATTGGCACCATGGCAGAGGTTTGAGGACATAACAAAGGAAGCATGTCTAATTTCCCCCTTTTATCCCCAAACATCATTTATTAACATCCCCCAAGGACCTTGGGATCTGCTCAAGTGTCCTGTTCCACTTCATTCCATGACAGAGTACCAGGTCAAACCATGAAGTCTAGTCAAGGGAAAGAAGCCACTTTCTTGTGTAAAAATCTTTACTCTCAATCCCACTCATCTTCCATTCCTACGTTTTTCTTCTTAAAGCTTAGAATTTGCCCCTACACACTCACCTCGCAATGTCATATTAACAACTAATATATTATTTAGCTCCCTAAGCATCCCCCTTCCCTAATTTTACAAAAATTTATGTGAAAATCCCAAAAAGTCTATGAAAATACCCTCCCCCTAGCAATATAGATATATAGTCATGATTTGGGGAATATTAATCCATCAGGGGTTAATATTAACCCTCTACCACCCTAAACTATGGGTTTTTATTAAAAAACTTTGGTTAAAAATCAAAATTACATAAACCCCACCCTCATTAACCCTTCTTACCCCCCTTCCGCGCTAAAGGTTTTTGTTTGTAATGTTTTTTAATTAAAACATTTATAAACTAACCCGAAACCAAAGTTGAAAACCCACCACGCACGCGCAATATATTTAATCGATTATTTTAATCGGCGGGTCCCCGCGGCCATAATCCATTGTCACATCATGAACACCGCCAGTCGTTCGATCGCCGGCCCTATAGATCTAACGGTGGGCGGTCGATCTCACCTGCAAACGAGCGGAGGATTAGCGTCCGGGGGATTGGCGGTTTTACCGCCGTACCCCCGCCACACGTCAACTGCCCGGGTTGTTCAGAGCCCCCGCCCCCTCTTGCCACTTACCGCCCAGGGGTGCTCCGGGGAAACCACTTACCGCCTGTCCCCTCCCGCTGACGTCATACCCACGTCAGCGTGACGTCAGCACCCCCTTCCGCCACCGCCGCTCCACGTCATCCATCCGCCCACATGCCCTGCCACTGTGTCACTTCCACGTGGCCACCCACGTCAGCCGCCATGTCACCCTGCCGTACCTGGACCCACCGATGACGTCATCGCCGAAAAGGTGCCAAAGGGCCAAATTTGCATAAAAAGTCGGGAAATGACCGTTTTATGTCATTTTCGGAGCGTTGTGCATGCGGAAGACGTCGTTTGCGGCCAAAATCGGGAATTTGTCCACCCAAACTGCTGTCGCCCTCAAAGTCGACTCAAATTGCCTGCAATTGTTCCAGCTTGACACCTCCTGCAATGAAAAATCCAGGTATTTGCCACAGGCGACCTATTTCACCCATGTTTGTGCCATTTTTCTCCTAAATTTCCTGTAAAAAACTCTGCAAAGCTCCTCACAGTCAAATTATCCACTAAAACTACCCAAAAAACTTGGTAAAGTCCCTACACCACAAAGCTCTGCAAAAAACCCGTGCCCTTCTGCGAAATTCACCGTGAAAAACTAATTTTAGAAGCCGAGCTACCGGCTAAAACCCAAATAACTGCACACTGATCCCTGTTATCAAAATTCCCTTTGAAAAACCACCTAATTAGCTCAAAACACTCTGGTTTCTTCCAACAGAGTGCCCCACATTTCATCAACCCTGTAAAAAAGTCTCCTCATACTCTCAGAACTGCTCACTTTTAAAACACAATTCAGTGGGCAGTCCTCAGCCTCTGCACTAATCCTAAGCTCAAGTAAACATCCAGTAAATTTCAAACATGGCCACTCCATCTGCTCTAGATGTTGCTCCTGTTAATCCACCCAGTAAGGAGCTTGAAGCTATGCCTCTTGTGGACAATGATTTCCTCATTGCAGATTTTGTGGCAGAGAGGAACCACTTACAGACCTTCTGCTAGCTGAGGAACAGTCACTTGGACAATAGTGACATGTATGGCATCTGGGAATCAAATCTGCCTATCTATTTCTTGCCATCTGTAAATATCTTTCCTGAAGTCATTCACCTCTGTGCAAAAAATTATGACCAGAAACTCAGAGCTGTTAAGTCTCCATCTGGGAGCATCCTCTTTTACATAACCCCTGATTCCATCAATCAGATGTTAAATTACAAGCAAATCCAGCTGCTCTACCCTTTTTCCATAAAGTATTTGCTGGATGAGGGCTCCAAGCTCTCTATCATTGAGATTGCTGCAGTTGCCAAAACTTTCATGAGAGCAGACTGCCAGCCTTCTGGGCCACCTCCTTTCCCATATGCAAATTTCAATGAGGTAGGCAAGCTGCTTGTGGACATGATATCCTCTGTGCTGGGGTTCTCCACAAATGAGCATGTTGATGAAATTGTGTTGGTCATGCTATCTGCATATAGCCTTGGGAAGCCCCCTGCTATAAAATATAATTATGCCAAGTTTATTGCCAACAAGATACATGACCAACTGCTGAGGCTGGACAGGGAAGCAATATTTAAATATTCATCATACATCTATCACCTCTTCTTGTACTATCAAACAGATTGCTTCCAGTGCCCCATCAAGACGCTGGATTCACAGGGTGAGAGGAGGTTTGTCATCTTCTGGTCTTCAGTTTTTCATCAGGTCCAGAACTCTCCCTACTCCTACTGTGAATTCATTGACCAATTTGTCTACCCAGTCACATGCCTCTTGAAAAGGACTCCTCCTGCCAGATTATCAAAAGATATGTAGAAGATCTTACAGCTGTCCAGGAATTACAAAATAGGTGATTGGTATTTATACCAAAATCACACAGTCATCAGGATCTATGGTTGTGAGCTATGTCCTTACAGGCTCCCAAGGTATGTGCCTATGAGATTGTTTGCCTTGGAATACTATAGGCAACTCATTAATTCTGACCTTACAAACTTCCATAGTGCCAAGAAGAAAGCCAATCTCAAATTCAGATACCACCTAGGCCCCTTCATCATGAATAAGAAAGATGGTTGGCAAGAAGCTGATCAAATATTGGGGCAACAGCTTAAACTTAAAAGGAGCTTCTGGTGGGTCCGTTATGACCCTGAAGGCTTTATCAGTGCTAGAAGAGTCAAGTATAGGCTGCTAGCCTATAAACATTGTCCATATCCACAAATTGAACACTTTGCCAACCAAGATGAATGGGTGCTTCGTACATTAGTAGAGGAATTTACTCAGGAGGAGACAATGGAGCAGACTTTGAAAGATTTAGAAAAAACTCTTGACTTGGATTCTTGTCAACAGGTCATATTCAAGCAAGCAGTCCAAGTCGGAGAAGGCACATCCACTGCTGCAGCTGCACAGACCACCCAGCAGGCATCAACAACAACAACCACAGCAAAAGACAAAGAGGTGATGGATGAACAGCAGGAGAGAGAGGCAGGGTAGCCCAACACCTCAAAAGAGCAAAGTCAAGGGCAAGACCCTTTACAGCAAGCTGAAGCACCCCAAATCCTAGTTTTGCAAACACCTCTCAATGAAGAGAGAGGCAAAAAACGAGATAGACAGGAGGCCACACCTCCAAGTGGGTCAACACAGCAACCGGAGGCCAAGAGACCAAGAATTGACCCTCAAACTGAGGAAGAAGACATCAGTGAGGAAAGAGCAGAAAGCCAAAGAAGAGAAAGAGAAACCAGCCAGCAGACTGCCACTAGTTCAATTCAACAGGAACAGGCCATGCAGCAAAGTACAGAGGTGTCCTCCTCAAGGCAGCAGGGCAAGCAACCAGCTGGAGTCAAAGGGTCATTCATGGAAATCAAGGCCCAAAACGAACTCTTAAGAGTTCAACTATATGATCAATTCTTGAAGACCACACCCTCCAAGCAGCAGAGATTGATGGCAGCATATGACATCAAGGAGGATAAGATGATTTTTACTCATCTTAAGCCTAAAATCCCAAAGCCTAGATCATCTGCAGACTACACCAAAACAATTCTAGAGGTCCTCTCCAAGGACATACACCCCATGGACCAGATAGAGCTGCATAAACAGACTGGAGAAATGGTGTATGCCACACTTGCAGATAGGGCCATGCTGGCCCATCAGTTAAAATAATCACTAAGGAATACAAATACACAGCTTGATTTGGAAAGGATGTCTTCCACCACTAAAGACAACAGAATAAAAACTTTGTAAGACATAATCATTGATCTAGGACATGATCCTAAAGATCCAAAGGGTATTAAGGCCCTTATGAAGAAAAAGGAGGATGACATCGCTACACTGAGAAAGCAGGCAAAATTGCCTCCAACCATTCACCCTCAAACAGCAGAACTTGCACAAGAGAAGCAAGTTGATGAGGCCATGGATCTGCTTCTGATGATGAATCAAAGAATATTGCAAATGGAAGAAGAATTGGAAAAGGCATTGCAGGACAAACAAGGGAAGTCAACCTCCCAGCCCCCTCAAATTTCTACAACTCTTGGCCCTGCCCCTCCTACGCAAGCAGGAGTAGCCCCTCCTGCTATTCCAGCACCTACCACAGCCACATCAGCAACAGAGGCAACAGCAGCCACAACAGCAGCAGCAAAATCTAGCATGAGCATGCAGGACTTGATGAAAGCTGTCAAGGAACTTGAGGTTCAGGTGACAGAAATCAATGAAGCTAAAGATAGATTGGCCAAGCTAGAGGCAAGCTATGACAAATCCAAGATGACAGTGGCAGAGAAGCAGAGAGAGATAAAGGCCTTGGAAGCCAAAGTGAAAGCTTTGGAAAATGAATTGCTTCTAGGCAAGACCCTGGCAGAAATCAAGAAGATAATCTGGGCCAAAATTGGCCAATCAATCCATGACCAATAGAGGTCAATCCAGGAAATATATGAGCAAATTGAACTAATAGGCATAGCTCATGTAGAAATACAAAAAGCCAGAACAACCCTGGGAATCATGCCTGAGCAGGCCACTAAAATGATACATTTCCTCAATACTCACACAAGGGAGGAATTGGCAGCACTAGAAATAAATAGCAGAACAGACACTATCTTGACAGCCAAAAAAGTGTTGACTTTGAGAAATTTCACTCAAACTCTAGAAAGGAAATGTAAGGATATGAAAGCAGAAATAGATGAATTCAGGGCAAAGATGACAATATTGCAGAATAAAGGACTGCCAAGCCTAGTGACTGGCACAGGACAACTGTTGTCATATGATCAATATATCACAAGGATTAACAATTATGTTGAGAATCAGATCACAACATCCACCAGCTCCACAGAAGAAGCAAGGCCTCCCTCTGGGCAGTCTCTGTATGACAAATTAGAAAATTTATTTTTTATTGAGCATGAGATAAATCATATGTTTGAAGTGCCTCCAAATTTTTACAGATATACTGAAGCAGATGAAACACTTGTAAAAATAAGGAGACATCAGCTACCTCCAGCTGATTGGTGGTATGCAATGCTGGAAGTTCTGCCCAAGTGATTCCACTATATTATTTCTTTTTTGTGAAAATTCAGATCTCAGTCACAGTACAGGTCAGCAGATGATCAAGCACGCAGATATCACAGGAAGCATCTGTACAGTGACTCATCAAACCACTCAGACAACATGCTCAATTAACGCAGATTTAAAGGCACAGCTACAGGCAACTTTGCTGAGCCAAAAAGTCAAAAGTTGTCTGACAGAAAGATAGCTGCCATCTCAACATTAATCGCTGTAGTTATATCTTTCATTTACTTTTTGTAAGAGAGTTGGTGGTGCAATTTATTGCACAATAACTCACTATTCAGATATTTTATCCTACTTTTTGTATATATATCCCCTCAAAGAACGTATTGAGGGTTGGTTGTAGTGAAACTCTTTCAGAAGAGCTGTATTGTATATCTGAGACATTTTTGCTAATACAAATGGCTGGTGAAGTTCCTGGTTCCTATACTGTCTGAAGGTGGAAATGAATGACTGTGTGATGTTGCAGAATTCCTGTGTCATTTGCTGGAGCAATAAGTTATTCTGAACCTTGTTCTTGTCTTTCTGTGTATGCAATGATTTATATATGTTCATGATCATAGTTAATAGAGAAAAAGAATAGATTAGGATTTGTTTGAATACACCCTATGCTCAATCTCTATTTCTAAATATGTTTTCTTCTGGATTAGCCATAGATATGAATTCTTAATTGCTCATGTCCAAACTAATTCTCTCACTGTGAATATTGTTTAAGAATTCTTAAACTGCTCTTAAGCAATGCTTTCATTTCTCCCCTTGTTAGCATAGTGGAAGATTCTCAATTTCCTTTCACTCACTAATTCCATAACTTCATTACCCAATCTCAAAAATTGTTCCACAGATGCCTATCTGGCTTTGCAGCAATACTCTGTCTTCAAAAACATACTTCAGCAGCACACTGCCCTGAACTCCATTGCCCAATGGCCCAAATTGTTCTGTAATTTATACCTCAATTCTGTTTGAATTCACCAACCAACCAAATTCAAAACAAAACCAGCACACCATAACTAGCCTAAAATCATCCACCAACAAAGCTAAATCATAAAAAGAGAGCCCTCTTTGGTTGCAGGCAGGCTAGGACCTGTAACTAAAAGATTGGTTAGTGGTTACCTCGGCCGTATTCCCTTTAGGAAGCAGGGAACGACCTGAGTGATAACATTTTACAGGAAAAGATGATAGCCCTACTATTGAAGAATTCATACAGACACAAGATTTCAAATATGGGAAATTTTGGAGGGCTATGGTACCACTTAATTTCCAAGATGAGGCATCCAAATGGTTGCGCTCATTTGACAACAAGAAGGGGACCCAACTGTCAGATGAAGAATTTGCACGAGTCCTTTTAGACAAATGATCTCATGCTAGAAAACAGAAGAATGAGACATCTCAGGGGTTATTTTCTATTGCTATATTATTGCAGGTTCGTGGGTTCATTCAGAAGGAGAAGATCGTTGTGTCTATAAATCCTAGTTGTCAGCATAATTTTATCAATGTTAATTTGGCAAAAAAATTGCAAGTTCCAGCACAACACATTAAAAACACGCAGGTGGATGATGAGGATGTTCAAGTTTATAAGGATTTGAAGATTTCTATGGATAAGTATGTGTTGCATGGTGATTTTTATACTTCACATCTAGATAACATGGATGTGGTTTTGGGATATACTTGGATGGAATCCGTGGGTACTATTAATATTAATGTGCCGAGGAAATTCCAGAAGCTTTGGTATAAAAAGAAGAAAATTACATTACAGGATATTTCCATCAATAAACATGTAGAGTCCACAGAGGCTGAAGCAGAAGATGTTCCAGGGATTGACACATCAGATGATGAGCCCTTGATGGTCGACAACGAAACACAAACATCAAACCAAGTACAGGTAGATTCCAAGGAGGTTGAAGCAGAAAATGTTACAGGTGCAGATACATCAGATGACGAATCAGTGGTTGAAGTACTATTGGAAGATAAGCAACAACAAAATATGCCACAACCTGTACTAGCTACCAACCAAGCTCCATTAGGTGGTGAATTAAAGAAAAAGACAACGTGGGTGAAAACTTCAACATATCACCACCCACATCACCCCACAAGAAAACAACCAACAAGATGGCAACAAATCAGCCACAAGGACAACAACCCCCGCATGACAGATCGAGAGGAGCGACAATCCACCTACTACACATCAACACAAAAGAGACACCAGGGTCAACTTCCATCTCAAGTGAGTGAGTCACTAGCTGGATCGAGGGTTCACCTATCTCTTCGATGGCTAGATGCACATACATGGTACTAGCAGATTACTATTTTGAGTAGATCTTATTATTTGTGTTCTTCCCATGTTTCGGGGTTGAAACATGTTAAGGCAGGTGGAATGTAGTATACCTAGGGGGGATAATATGGGGTACAAAGGGAGGTATCCAATAAAATAATGTAATAATGGGATGGGCCATAGTCATCAATAAGGTGGTTAACCTATATCATGTAAGGGACCACAAGTAGCTAGCAATAATGTGATGAGCCCATGGTATTAGATAGATGGTATTGAGGGAACCATGGTAATGATCCATGGTATTGTATGTATGAGGCCTATATAGAGGTTAGAGACTCCCCATTGAGAGATGCCCAAGATTATTGTATGAACAGGCATATGCCTTGTGGAGTGTTCTCCTTCCTTAAGGAGTGAATGTATGGTTTTGCCCTACGTTAAGGGTTTGATCAATAAAGAGAATCATTTCTATCTATTTCTATCTTATTATTTCTGGGTATATTTGCATTATCTTATATTTTACGATCAAATCTATAACAACCCGTGTTATTTCAAAAACGTGTAACCCACCTCCATGGGTTCACCCCAAATAATTACTAATTATACTCAGAATTTCAAATAAATTTGCATTAAGATATTTATGTGTCCATCTCCCTTCATATCACCCACTTTAATGTAATGGCACTAATCAAAATTGTCATTTAATCGTTGATGATGATGTAGTGAATTTAGAATTAGGCTTCCATTCAGCCTCAACCTCCTTTAGTGCCATCACCGTGGCATTGAGAAAATGCAAGGAAGTGTCTCTATGGCTTTTCGTGGGAGTGGTGGGTGGTGAGGAGTCACAGGAACTCAAATCGTGGTTATCAGAAGGCAAGTTGGATGCTCTTCCACACCACATTCACCACTCAAGAACCAACAATAAGATCATAATCGAAAAAAAAAGAGTTGATCTCCTTTGTTGTGTTCCCCATACCTACAAAATAAAACCAATTCAAACAACAAGATCTCCTTGTTGCACTTTCGCAATGATCAACAATCACACAGATGAAGGATTTAGCTTGCAGAATGATTAAACTGATCAAATTTCACAAGTTTGGTGGAGTCCACGACCCAACACACAAACATAGGCATATCCTTACATCAATATGCACCATACTACTAAACATTATACGTTAAATCGAAATCATCGTTGCTAGAAGGGGTACGTATTGAACTCCCCTTCAGCAACAAAAAGGAGTGTGTGAAAGTTAGGAAGGGAAAATGTTACATCTTTATTAAAAATGTAATCGATTTCTCCTACACATTCATTATTATTACCAGTAATAGCAATCACGATTCTCCACTTCCATGATCACCCTCACAATCCTCCATTGCTTCACATGCTGAGATATTCTAGAGATCCACTTCCATGGCTCCACACATAGAACATATTAGGTGGCTCTGTCTTCTACAAATTGTTGTTTCTATAGTCATCTTCTTCCACCTATTTCTTTAGTCATAACTTCCATGATTTTTTTAATGAATTAAGATATGTTTTTGATGCAACCTCCATGTTCGTCTGATCGGTCATTGATTGCATCTTTGATGCAACACTTTGATGCAGATCTCCAACTAGGAACATGAAACTCAAAACTACAATGGAGGTCACAATATTAATTATCTAGGTTTTGCACTTGATCCTCACACAATGGTTGCTCCTACTACACTTTGGACACTCCTTTCAATCACACCCAATAAGAATCACAAAAACAATACCAAATTCAACACTACAACAATTGGAAAAGAAACACTCTCACACAACAGCTAATATATGTACATAATAGGAATTTAATCCTTATATTTCTTCGATTCTCATGAATCCTCATGTGAGGGAGTCAAGTTCTAATGAGCTTTGATAACATTTTAGCAATTGAAATTGGAGATATAGACACAAAACTACACACAAAATAATATTTGTGTATTACACACTTTATTCAACTACATCACATTTATATAGTTGGTGTGAGATCCAACTAATTCCAAACATGTATATAGAGGTTCATATACTCTCTCAACAAAATCCCAAACCAACTCTAAACTCAACATTAATAGAAGCAATATCTCCAAATGATGGAGACACCACATTGTATCTCTAAAACCTTCTAAGCATTGTAATTCATGTTAATATCAATAACATTTTGTACATGTGGATTCGTAAAAGTGATTGTCATGTAACATCTATACATTTTAAAATTCTCTATATTTAATATTACGAGAAAATGCCCAATTGGGAGATATCAATGTACACCACCATGGTGCTCGCCTTGTTTGCATGTGTTCAATGTTCAAACTTTCTCTCTTAGGTGTCACTATCTTGGACACCATTGGAAAATCTATTTTTGTTCATTGACAACAACATTAGTTTTATAACCTGGATTAATATTCAAAATGAAATAAGAAAAAATATTCTAAGGAATTTATTGAAATAAGATTTGGATTCACATTGCCTCATGTGACGATCACCAAACAAATTCAAATTTCTTATGAACTCATGCATGTTTATTGGAAGTCAACTATGAGGATTGATTATACTAGGAAATTGGTGCTCACTAATATTTAATACACAAATAAAATGAGGTTGGATCTCTTAATTAATTAAGTGATAAATATTAAACACCATACAATAAGTCAATAATTATCTTATTGTATTTCCATTAAGTCTAATAAATATCACTTTATTCTCATCTTATAGACCAAATGTAAAATGAATGAGCCAATAATTAACTTACTATAACATACTTAACATTTACCATTAACCAAATACCCCAATTAAAAGAATCCTAACCATGCTATCTTTTTCAAACACCAAACCACGAAATAACACTTTCAAAAATGAGCCAATAATTAACTTACTATAAAATACTTAACATTTACCATTTACCATTAACCAAACACCCAAATTAAAAGAATCCTAACCACGTTATCTTTTTCAACCGCCAAATAATGCTTTTGACTATCTCCTAGAAAAGCTTGAAATTAAAACTTTCGAAATGCTACCTTTTTTAGAATTATTCGAAATAATGGCTTAAATTACACTCTACAGATTTCTGAAAGGACAGCCCAACTCTACTATGAGTGACATGGAGACTTTAGGCCATTGAAGCTCTTAACATTAAATAATTAAAACGGTGATCTCAAAATAATTTCAATGGAGAACAGTGTAAACTTTGAAACGGGAACTATAAACTCAAAATGGGAATTCTGGCCAAAAAACCCCATAAAAACATCAAAAACAGTGCTAAAAATGAAAAGTGTTTATAGTGGAATGATGCTTTTTTTTTACGGTCAATTTTGAACATGTTTTAAAAATGGCAGTGAAAATAAATTTTTTGTGCAAAAATCGTGCAAAAAACACTGTGAAAACAAAAAGTATTGATACCGAAATGATGTTTTTTTAGGGTCAATTTTCAACATTTTAAAAAAATGTGAGCAAAACTGAATTTTTATGTGCAAAAAAAGAGTTGTTTTTGAGGAAAAAAACACACTAATGTTTCTGCTAGAATAACATTTTTCTTTCCTAAGTATAATTGCAACATGTTTTAGTAATGACGATAGAGATAAAATAATGGGATTTCAAACACATTAAAATTCTATTAGTTTTCATCCATGTTATTAAACATATAACAACATGACACTAAAGTTCGCTAAAATTCTAATTGTTTTCAACCATAACATTAAAGATACAAAAAAAATTGGAAATTTTTGAATGATAAAATTAAAAAACCATGACATTATGAACAAATTACATGACTAAATTAATCAAAATGTCATTATTTGTAGATTGAATGAAACATATATTATATCTCTAAGTTATTGTCACATTGTAGATATTCTAAACAATAAAAATCATCATAATTAAAACATATAATCCAATAACATAAAGATGACTCACAACTTTCGATTTAACACCATATGGAAATCAAATTTTTTATGACAATTCTTCAAAATCACTCATATTTTCTTGCACACCATCAGAATTCACATCTTTAAATGAATGACTGGATGCAAATGAAGATATTCCATAGTCTTCTCTTTCATCAACTAGTAGCCCATCTCAGTCCACATGCATGCCCACCATTTTAGGTTTGAAAATTCGTTTGGATCTACGATTGGGTTTAGTAGACTCCCATGTCAACATTGTTCCTTATGGTAACAAACTTTTGAAAATCGCTATCATCTTGAAGTGAAGAGTACTTCCTCTCTTTGTTAAATTGAATTCATAAACAAGTATGTCAACATCCTCCAATTTTAAGAGGTTTGTGCGGCGATGATTTATATTTGTACCCTTTCCTTTTCTCTTTACACCAATTTTTTATCAACTACCATCTCTGGCTTATACACACCATTGAATGGGTGTGTATTTGTGGCATACCAATGTACTTCAACACCTGTAACATCTTCATTTTCTGTAATTACCTTTATAACCTTAGCAACCCATAATGGATATTCATTGGGATCTCCATCTGCTAGCACTGGGATCATGCAACCCTCCTTAATATCCTGTACTGAACCCTTGTAAAGATCTTCCATGGCTTCACATTATGCACGAGACCTTCCAAAACCAATATACATCTCTCTTTCCTCTTCTTCTGAAGAATTAATAATACCTTGAGATTGTTGTTGTTTAATAATGTTTCTTTCCTCATGTTCATTTGACACATTTTGTAGCCAAATAAATGGATTTTTCAAAGGTATATCTTCATTTTTTGTTCTTGAAATGATATCACTTTGATTATTGAAAAAGGACTCCCACCAAACCGAATCATCAATATTAAAGTACTCATATGTATATCTAATACATTTTTTAATTTCTTCTAGGCAATCAGAATAATTTATACATCTATTATGTCTACATGCATGATGAACTTAAGCAACTAGTTGTAATAACAATATATTTGATGCAAATATTGGATGATCTGGAATGAACATGAAAAAATTCCAAACTGATGACGGTGCCCCATCCGTAGTAGTTGAATACTTCTTGCCCATATTAGTGTTCCCATTAATTTTTTTGATACCAAAAAATGATGTTGGAAGCTAAAGTCATTAAGTTGTTCAAATGCATTTCTCCAATCAAGGCAATCCCATATAAAACCTTGCATGTCAATAGTTTCTTCCTACACATCAAAAATAGACTCGTGCATGTATGATTTCTTAATACATTCAATTAGTGATGGCAAGCTGCCAACTTCCTTCCTCCTCAATGTGACTGAAAAACAACTAAACATTTGATCAATATGGTCATGAGTGTGCCCAACAAGAAGGAAACCAACATTTACCTCCTAAAAATTTCTCAATTCAGCAAGAATGTCTAGATATCCAAAAACAATCTGATTTTTCTTTTCACACCAAGTGTTGTCCAATTATAGATACAAAACTTCAGGAAGATTACCAAACATATGAGAAAGCACATCATGAATTATGGTTATTGTCATATTTGCATCATTATTAATATTTGGAGTTTTGAAGTACACCCTTGGCAACATTTTCCCATTGAAGACCATACAACCGACCAAGTGATACTAAATAAAATTTTCCTCCTATAAATTTTTGGGTGTGCAAACAAAATGTGGTAAAAAGAAATTCTTCTGGTCCATACCATCAATTATTAAGCCCAAATATGTATTTGAATTAACATAACACTTCTTTCGATGCTTGTAAAACCTTTTCCTTTCACTTGTTTATTTTTCGCGATGCTCCCGAAGTTATTTGACAATGAAATCTACACAGCATAAAAGAAAGCCATTAAGAAATATGTTTTCATAGTTCATGACTATATACTTTTGAAAGTTAAAGTTATGAATGCTACCTCTTTATAACCGTTCACATTATCCATTTTTTATTTAAGAGAAGCACATGTATGGCAAATCCCCATCCATGTATTCTTAGGAATACAGACATTGTTGAACTCTTTCTTCCGTACCTTCACAAAATATTGATATGTAATCAATTGACCATGTGCCTCAGCACCTTCTGCATATTATTTATATAAGTTGTAGATTTCTCATCTTGAAAAATTATCTAGAATATGTATTGTCTCTCTATTTGGCATACACTCTCCATGATTTGAAAAGAAATATTTCATCCATGACATTGAAGTATTTGATAATGACCCAAACTATTGTTTATGACGTACTTTTGAATAAAATGTGGCATCTTTTTCCAAATTTTCTTGGATTCTTGAGAGACGAAAATTACCCATTGAACGAAAAATTTTGAAAGCCTTTCTATAGATAAATAAAGACCCAATATGATAATCGTAACCTGGTAATGTAGATTGCATGCACCCCACTAAATATGAATTTTGCATGCTTTTAATCATTGAAAAATATCTCTTCATTTTCTCTACTGCAAACTTGAAATCCATATGTTTCAAGCAATATTTTTTAGAACATTCACTTGAAATGAGAGTGTTGATAGAACTTCTTCTCATCATATATTCTTCTCTACCCCTTGTATAGCTAGAAAACCATGGATTGATACAAAAAGGTATGTTCCTACTCCTCGATACAATATTTCCTGGCAACATCTCCATCATTGGATCATCATTTGTATAAGAATTTTCATCATCATTCTGAGGAATGTTATCCTCACTATGATCATATGTGTTTTTGAAATACTGACTTGGAGGATATTCATCATCTTACCCTTCTTCAGTGCTACTGTCATAGTCCTTAGAATTAGGACTAAATGGAAAATTTGACTAGATGTTTATTTGATATTCTTCATCATGTGCATTATCACTGCTGCTCTCATAGTCCATAGGATTAAGACTATGTCGAAAATTTGACTATTTACTTACTGAAAATTCTACATCCTGCCCTTTGTCACTGCCACTATCATAGTCCTTAGGATTAGGACTAAGTGCTTTATCCCGTCCTTTGTCACTATTGATCTAATAGTCCTTAGGAATATGACTAAGTGGAAACTGTGACTCTTTGTTTATTTCAAAATATTCATCACGGTCTTCATCACTGCTGCTCTCATAGTCCATAGGATTATGACTAAGTGGACAACGTGATACTCGATTCATTTGAAATTCTTCATCATGTTCTTCATCACTACTGCTTTCATAGTCCGTCGGATTAGGACTAAGTGGATGCTATGACACTCTATTCATTTGAAATTTTTCAGCATGCTCTTCATCATTGCTACTCTCATAGTCCATAGAATTAGGACTAAGTGGACACTATGACACTTCATTCTTTTGAAATTCTTCATCATGCTCTTTATCACTGCTACTTTCATAGTCCATAGGATTAGGACTAAGTGGACACTATGACACTCTATTCATTTGAAATTATTCATCATGCTCTTCATCACTCCCGCTCTCATAGTCCATAGGATTAGGATGAAGTGGACACTGTGACACTCCATTCTTTTGAAATTCTTCATCATGCTCTTCATCACTAATACTGTCATAGTCCATAGGATTACGACTAAGTGGAGACCGTGACACTCAATTCTTTTGAAATTCTTCATCATGCTCTTCATCACTGTTGTTTTCATACTCCACATGATTAGGACTAATTAGACACTATGCCACTCCATTCTTTTCAAATTATTCATCATGCTCTTCATCACTGTTTCTCTCATAATCCATAGGATTAGGACTAAGTGGACACCGTGACACTCCATTCTTTTCAAATTCTTCATCATTGTTGTTGTCATAGTCCATAGGATTAAGACTAAGTGGAAATCGTGACTCTTTATTTATTTGAAATTCTTCATCCCATCTTTCATCATTGCTTCTGTCATAGTCCTTAGGATTAGGACTAAGTGGAAGATTTGACTCTCTATTCACAGTGGAAGAATTTCCATTATATTCATCAATATGAATAGAGTTGTTACACAATGAAGATGTTGATGATTCACAAAGCGAAACTTCACTATCAGAAGAATCCATGTCTTTCAAGCAGAATAGGTTGAATGATACAAATGCAGACTCTCTTAATGATAATATATAGCTTAAAGAATGAAAATTTCCCTCCAAAGTTTCCCTTTAAAAATTTTCGCCAAAAATTTTCCCTTCAAAAATTTCGTTTCATGTATTTCCCTCCATAATTTTTTTCTACAATTTATTGAATTTTAACTAATTTTATTTTATGAAATAAATCTTTTAAATCAAAATTGTAAACTAAATCTTTTACCTAAATTAATTTATTACTTAAACTATATAATATTTACTAGAATAATGATTTTTTTTTTAATTTTTATTATACCTTCTAAAAGAAATTAATCTCACATTCACCATGCTTTAAAAAATTTCGCTTTATCATAGTTCCCTATATCACCATAACAAAATTTACATGTTAAAGTTTTTATAAAAACAAATTAGTCTCACGTTAACCGTACGATAAAACAATAGATAAAAATCACACTGAATTGAAAAAGTAGGAGTTGCAGCTCATAGGTGAGTACTGCACCTGGAGACTGCACTCAAATAGAGAGATCACTCTGCCCTCATTAATCAAAAAATACATCTCTAAGTACATCACAAGAAATTAGGAAATTGTAAACAGACTCCTAAATTGTAGGAAGAAATCCTAAATTAAGGAGATACATTACAGCTATGTAACCATTTCTCCATTAATATAGAAATAATATTAATTATTTTCAACTCCACCCCTTAATGGAGAAAGGATTACCCTGAACTCCTAGCATCCATCTAAACAGTTCAAACTTTACATGCCCAAGAGGCTTAGTAAAAATTTCAACCATATTGTCACAAGTTTGACAATATTCAACAAATATCTCCTTTGACTATAGTTTCTCTCAAACAAAATGGAACTGAGTATCGATGTGCTTGGTATTTTTATGAAAGACTGGAATGTATGCAAGCTTGATGGTACTCTGGTTGTTGGTTTTGATGATAGTTGATTCTTTCTGTTCTTCTCCTGCATCATTGAGAAGTCTTCTCAACCAGATAGCTTCACATGTGGCTACACACAATGCTTGGTACTCACCTTCACATGAAGATAAAGCTACAGTTCTTTGCTTTTTGTTGCTCCATGCTATGACCTCAGATCCAATGCCAAATGTGTAACCTATGATAGACCTTCGATCATCCAAGTTACCTGCCTAATCTAAATCTGAAAAACCTGCTAGAGTAACATTAGATGTGTCAGTGTATAAAATACCATAATTACTAGTACCACTAAGGTACCTCAACATGCTTTTTGTTGCGACCCAGTGACTTTCAAGTGGTTTTGACATAAACCAAATCAACATACTAATAGAGTATGCCAAGTCTAGTCTAGTTGCAGTAAGATATATCAAACTCCCAACTAGCTGTCTGTACATAGTGGCATCCACCTCTTTAGTACCATCGTCACTGCTCAACTTTAAATTCTGCTGCAATGGTGTCATTGTTGATCTACACTGCTCCATTCTGAACTTTTCCAGCAAGCTTCTAGCATACTTCCCTTGATTAAGAAAAGTTTGTCCATAATCTCTCCATACTTCCAATCCCAAACAATAATGAAGATTTCCGAGATGTTTCATTTCAAACACTTGTGACATCTGTCGTTTGATTTCTTTGATCAGATTGTTAGCATTCCCTGTTATGATCATATCATCTACATACAAAGAAAGTAAAATAATTTGCCTCTGTTTATTAAACTTGGTATACAAATTTGGATCATTCATGGTCCTATGAAAGCCATGCTATACAAATAATGAATCAATCTTCTCATACCATGACCTAGGTGCTTGTTTTAAACCATAAAATGCCTTTTTCAATCTACAAACAAGATGTTCCTGCCCCTTTTTCACAAACCCTTCAGGCTGGACTAAATAAATTTCTTCTTTCAAGTCACCATTCAGAAATGTAGACTTAACATCTAGCTGGTGTAGCTCCCACTTATGTTTTGTTGCTAAGGAAATTAGCATTCTAATAGTGTTTGATTTTTCTATAGGAGCAAAGGTGTCATCGAAATCTATTCCTTCTTGCTGTGAATAACCCTTTGCTACCAGTTTGGCTTTAAGTTTTTCTATACTCCCATCTGCATTTATTTTAGGTTTATACAACCATTTGCATCCTATGGGGGTTTTACCTTTAGGCAGTTCAACCAAATCCCAAGTATGGCTTCTAATAATTGATTCAATTTCCTCATGCATTGCAGCCCTCCATTCATCAGATTGACTTGCTTCTTGATAATTTGCAGGTTCTACAATGTTTAAAATGTTTGTCATTAAAACATAGTCTTTCAATATGGATTGTAATCGAGTCTTCCTACCTGATCTCCTTGGTAAGGGACTTACCTCAAATCTGTCTGTTTCAGCCTTCTCCGGGCTTGCATCATTGATTACATTACCTGTTACTTCTTCTTGTTTCTGCTCCTGCTCTTCATCATCCACACAGTTTTCTTCCATTACTAATGGAATGTGCCAATCATTGTTACTGTCATCCTTTCCTTCTTCAGCCTGTTCATGAAATATGACATCTCTGCTTGCAAAAACCTTATGAGTCACAGGATTAAATAACTTATATGCTTTAAACTCAGTGCCATATCCAACAAAGATACATTTCATGGCTTTAGGATCTAACTTCTTCCTATCTGGCTTAGGTATATGAGCATAAACTTTTGACCGAAATATTCTTAAATGACTCATTGCTGGTTTGAATCCAAATAATGCTTCAAAAGGGGTTTTGAAGCCTAAACATTTAGTAGGACTCCTATTCTTTAAATAGACAACAGTGTTAATAGCTTCTACCCAAAAACCATTTGATAGACCCTTACCTTGAAGCATGCTCCTTGCGCAATCCACAAGGGTTCTGATCTTTTGTTCTGCCACTCCATTCTACTGTGGTGTGTGAGGCACTATAAACTGTTGAACAATCCCATGATGCTTGCAGAAATTCATGAACTCTCCTGACCTGTATTCTCCTTCTTGATCTGAGCGGAGAATTTTTATGCTTTTTCTTGTCTGGTTTTCTACCATAGATTTAAATTCTTTAAAGTACTGAAAGGTATGATTCTTTTTACTCAGAAAATATATCCAAGAGACTCTGGTGCAATCATCAGTAAATAAAAGAAAGTAATATGCACCACCTAGTGACCTAATCTGCATAGGTCCGCATATGTCTGTATGCACCAACTCTAGAATATCCCTTTCCTTTCTATTGACATGCAAAGGGGATTCTTCTCTATGCATTTTCCCTAATGCACATCCATCACAATCCAACTAAACATTATGGAAAATAGGGAGTCCATCAACCATACCTCTTTTCTGAAGTAGAATGAGGTCTTGCAGATTAAGATGGTCGAATCTTTGGTGCCAGAGGTTTTCAGCTGTTGATCCAGTTGTGACCATGGCTTGTTGTGGCATACTTTTCACATCTAGTCTGTACAAGCTCCCTACACGCACTCCTGTTGAAATTGTTTCCATCTTGCTATCCTTTATGACAAAGTTAGTCTTGAAGAATTGAACTTGCATGTCCTGATCAGTTATCATAGATACAGAGATCAAGTTTTTCTTAGATCTGAGCACATACAATACATTCTTAAGGTGTCTAATGTCACTGCTAGGTAACTTTACTAGAATATCATTATACCCTTTGATCTCATATCCGCTATCATCTCCTAAATAAATTTTTGACCCACATGGCGTTTCTTCAAGAAATTCAAACCATTTTTTCTTACCTGTCATATGTGAGGATGCACCGGAATCGACATACCATATATCGTCCTCATCTCCCTTAAAAGCTAAAAGGGCACAATTGGCTATAAATAGTCGAAGTTCATGACTATGGTCTTCATCTTCCTCAGCAAA
Organism: Pinus taeda; assembly: GCA_000404065.3. Lineage (NCBI taxonomy): Eukaryota > Viridiplantae > Streptophyta > Pinopsida > Pinales > Pinaceae > Pinus > Pinus taeda. The sequence goes on from APFE031407422.1 coordinate 250,575, forward strand.
GTAACCTTTGTGCTTTCTCTGTTTATTCTTTGTTTCATCTGCCTGCCTCTTATAACATTGTTTAATCTAATGACCAATGTTTCCATAGTAAAAACATTTCTTGCTGGGAAAATTATTAGTAGACATACCTTTAAATGGTTTCTTTTGAAATGTATTGGCTCCTCTCTGTTTCTGCTGCTACAGTTGTTATTGCTACTATGGCTGCTGTGGCTACTTCCCTCTATACTATCGCCTTTTCACCATCAGAGCAAGATCATTGCTCTGTGATTTCAAATTATGTCGTTGCTCTTCTTCTTGTAGCAGAATCCCTGTCAACTCTTCAAGTGCAGGGGCCTTCTCCCTTACTGCCAATCCTGTGATGAACATTTGATATTCATCTGTCATTCTGTTCAACGTGATCATGACCAGATCGGAATCTGACACTTTCTCTCCAATGTCTCCCAATCTATCCTTCAGGTCTTTGACACTAGCAATGAATCCAGCAGCGGACTCATTCTCCTCTATCTTCATCGCAAACAGCTTGCCTTTGAGTGACAAGACACAATTTCTATTTTGCGTCTAGTATAGGTTCTTGATCGTCGTCCAAATGTGAGTGGACGATTTGCTGTCTCTAATATGTGGGATAACATTGTCCTTGACAGACATCTTCAGTATGACCTTTGCTTTGGTCTCCCTTTTATCCCAGTATTGTTCTTGTGCAGCTGTTCCTGTTCCCAAATTAGCTCTCGGCTCATTTCCTATGATAATCGACCACACATTTGCACTTTCAAGTAATGTCCGTATCTTGAATTCCTAGTTGGTGAAATTAGATCCATCAAGTTTGCTAGACTCATGGAGATACAATTCTATACTGTTATTCATACTGGACTGATAAACTTTCTGATCTTCTGATGAATAATTCTACCCAACTGAACAATTGGAGGCAGGATGCAAAAATATCAACACATACCAGATCCGGGCCACTGTTTTGTTGAAAATTCTGTACCTTCAATGTGCCCCCACTGGGAAAGTCCGATCTACTACCACCAAGCAAATCTGAAACTTCAATGGGCTACCACCGGACAAGTCCAATCTGCCACCTCTGGGTGAATCAGGAACTTCAATGTGCCACTAGCTGGCAAGTTTGATCTGCTACCACCAAGCAAATCAGGAACTTCAATATGCCACCACCGGGCAGGTCCAATCTGCAAAAAAAAATTGCAGACCTTCCCAAAGAGAAAGAGGTTGATGCTTCTCCAAGGTGAAAAATCTGCACCCAAATTAGAATACACGTATCTCCCAAAGCTGGCGCGCTTTTGGCTTGTACCTCCGCTCAATAGCATATTCTCAAACTCGTGCCAATGGCGCGACTGTTCGTGATGAAACTGTGCCAACCCTTTCTTCCGCTCAGAGATGATCAGTCATCTAAGACCTATGCTTCAGGTGTTGCTACAATCCACATGTTCCTACAAATGCTTCTATATACGCCTCCGCCACTAAGGCTCTATAATCAATGACGCTAACCAAAACAAAAAAATAATGCTCCCCCTACTCTTTGCTCTGATACCAAGATAGAAATCACACTGAATTGAAAGAGGAGGACTTGCAGCTCACAAGTGAGTACTGCACCTGGAGACTGCACTCAAATAGAGAGATCACTCTGCCCTCATTAATCAGAAAATACATCTTTAAGTACATCACAAGAAACCACGAAGTTGTAAACAGACTCCTAAATTCTAGGAACAAATCCTAAACTAAGGAGATACATTACAGCTATGTAACCATTTCTCCATTAATATAGAAATAATATTAATTATTTTCAACTACAATTCAGTAATTTCTGCTATATAATAAATTTCGTTATCACTATTCTTCACATCACATCAAGGTTTTTCGAGGTTCGTTACAATACTTAGAGAAAATTTGTGGAGTAGCTACATTGCCATCAACAACATATTCAATGGAGGATTATCGCACTTGAAAGGTTAGTTTATTTTTTTCTTGTGTGCAAATTTTAAAATTAAATAAGTTTAATGAATTTTTTTTTTAGAAATTAAAAATTTCAATGATATAGATTTACCCACTATGTTCGCAGTGGGTGTGGTGGGCCCGATCATTCTCCCGACACCCTAACGGGCCCGTGGGGGAGGGACAAGGGGGTTGGCTACCCATGCCCCCACCCCACCCCAGCGTCCCAACGACCCGCTACCCCAACCGACCGCCTGGGTGGGGCAGGGGGACTGTCGCCCAACCCCCCGCCCCACCCTGGCATCCCGGCGACTGGCTGGGGCGACGGGCCGTTGTGCCATCAGGGTGGGGCAGGGGGTTGGTGGCCATCCCCCACCCCACCCCAGCGTTCCAATGGCCCGCTAGGATGGGGCGGGGGGGTTGACGGTGCGGTGGGGGGCAGCCATTGGGTTGTTGAGGTTGGGTAGGGGGCTAGTGCCCAGCTCCCCACCCACTCCGACGGCCCAACGACCAACCTAGGTGGCAGGCCGATTTCCAGGGTGGGGTGGCAAGGGGCTCTATTTTTTTAATTTTTAATTTTTATATTTTACAAAATTAATTATCATTTATCATTTTGTTTGTTAATTTAAGCTATTATTTTTTGTCATTTACTAATTTATATATGTGTCTTTTTTTGCAAGAAAATGACATCAAAGAAGATTTTTATGAATCGTTCTAGACCAAAGACTGTTAAAGGTGGATCATCAAAAAGCACTATTGAATGAACCAAACTTGAGCTGATAGCTACAAATATTTCAAGTGCCTCAAATGATAAGAAGATGATTTCATACTAGAAGAAATCAAAAGAAGTGAAGCTTCCAAAGAATATATGGTATGTGAAAGCTGCGGAAGCGAATATGTGCAAATATATCTATATGTTGATATAACTAACGATAGTGGAATTTATGAGGTGTTGGGAAAGGTCACAGACATGTGTTCGATACGGGACAGTGAAGTTCTTTATATACTTACAAAACCACCGAAGTCAAATTAAAGGATTAAATTTCAGTTATTATGTTCATTATATGACACAAGAGAGATATCTACAAAGTTGTATAAACAAATCGTAAATGAGATTACATAAAATACCGTAAGTATTGTTATTTTTATTTGTGTTTTGCGTTATTGTAACCGTCTCATTATATTTTTATAACTTAGTTTTTATTGACATGTGATATATTGTTTGACAAAATTTTGTTGAATGTGTTTCAATTATGTTGGGAGGCATTCATTTCATAGAGCATGATATTATGAATGTTGTCAACAGTTTCTACTCAGTGTCAAAAGAAGACATGGCAAACAAGAAAAATGTAGTAATTCATGATGCTACAAAACTACATACAAGGGATAAAATAAAAATGCCTGTAGTGGATAAATCTAACAAAGGTAGAAAAGCTTCTTTTGAAGATGAGAAAGTTGAAACTAACACTAAATAATATGTTGTCGTTACTGAGGATGACATTGGAACTGATGTTATAAAGAGAAGAGTTGTAAAAGACCAAAAGTAACAATTCCCAAGAATAAATCTATTCTTGCTAATGATGAGAATGTTATGAGGAAGAAAAGTAATGTTGAACATTCTCAAATAGTCATTACGAACGATAAAGATCATAGTGAAACTTCATAAAAAATCAAAGAAATCGTTACACCAGGATCTAATTTGGACGATGGCATTATTAGAACAAAACAAAATGTCATTCGACAAAACTTGATAAAGAGAAACTTAATTGAGGGTGGTCATACATTTCAGCTTAATGTGAGACAAATCTATAAGGAAAGTAAAGGATAATGTAAATATCAAATTAGAAAGCCACACCATCTGCATGTTCACAACTTGAAGACATTGATGAGGTACAATCCATATGCTCATGTGGTTAATTATGTGCTTCTTGCTGATCCAGTTCAAGTTCCCAACGAAGAAGAATTTGATAAGTCAAAAATGTTTTGAATACAATTATTATGTGCTTAGGGGAACCATTCTGTATAAGCTCAAAGAAAATTGATGGAGGAATATCCCAATAAACCACGTTTTGAAACAATGAAATGTATCATTTATGTTGGTTTATCAAATACATAAGCAAAGTTAGTGGCATGGGAACATAATTTAGGTAATGAATATAGGATGTATATGACTTTCATCCAAAGGGTTAGATTTATTCATAGTGAATTTGAATAAAAATGTTGTGGGGATAAGATAAATGTTATTGTAGATTTCCGAAATGAATGTTGTATGGAAATAGGCTATCAATTTGAAGAGAAAATCAATTCCAAAGGCAACAGAGTAAATACCGATTTATTCAGAGGTATTGATAACATTTTCTAGTTTCCATTTAAAACTAGAGAGATATGGGAATTGATTAATGAGATTTTTAGCATGTGTGAGAACATTGGCATTAAAAACTAGAAGGCCAAAAGGTCTAAACCATTGATATGTAGCAACAATAGATCAAGTCTTGAAATGAAGCAACTTCCAGAAGACATGTCTATCACACATTGGAGAGCATTGCAAGGAGTGAAGGATGAAAAACTTGTGAAAATGTGAGGTGAGGGGAATTATCATTGGAGGAAATGTCTAAGGAATTTAAAAGGTAAGTTTCTTGAATTATTTTTACTTATGTCTAGATTATAATTTTCTTTTAAATATAACATATTGTTCTTAGTAGTATTTGTTATAAATATCATCATATTAATTTTTTTTACTTTATCTATGCAGTCACAAAGTTTACATGAAAATACAAAAACAAACGGTTAAATTGTTGAATGAAGATAGTTGGTATGATGTTGTATGCAGCTATCGAGATTCATGTTCTACATCAACACTAAAAAAAAATTATCTTGCATTTAAAAATGTATGTTGATTTATACATTCATTTTTATTCATATGTATACTATTTTTATTTTACAGCTTATACGTATATTTGTTTATTTTATTAAAGATAAGGAAGGATGCAAATGGAGCATCAGATAGTTTTAGAACCTATATTGAAAAAATTAAGATCGAAAGACTGAAGAAGAAACATCTTAGGAATGTTGAACTTAATCCAAGTCTTACTCATTTCATTTGGAATGGGCTTAACACTATTCAATACCAAGTAATACAAGGTAACTATGAATACATTGCTAAACTTGTACCTAAAAGGGATTATGCCCTAGTTATTGCAGACATTCCCCATGGTTTCAATATCCCAAACATTGGCTATGATAGTGACCCTTAAACTTATCAAGCTCTTAGTAAAGTGGTTGCAGGATTTCTAGAAGTCACATCATCACCATTATGGAGATTTGTGACATTTCATTCAGGCACACAATTGGCAATGTTATTGTCAAGATTCAAGAGGAAAACAAACTCAAGGATGCAACTTACATGGTAAGACGTTGAAAATGTATATTTGATTAATGTTAAAAAATTCATTTATATACAAGTTAATTGAACTTTTACTATTTCAAGTTACACCCAAAAGTCAAATTTTCTTAACCGTGACGATCAACTATTTATAAATGACTGTGAGTTCATCCATATTGATAGTTGGGCAAAAGATGATAGCTATATGTCTATGATTTTTAATTGATTAGATGGAAAGAGTCATGACTAAGTACTATCTTATGGTGTTGTTGTGAGAAAACTAACATATGAAGACAAAGAAGGAAAAGGAGAGATAGTTAACATTTATCAAAAACCACAGTTATTGATTAACTATCTTATAGACATATGTTCAAATGAAGGAGATTTCGTTCTAGATTTTTTTTTCTGTCTCAAGTAAGTTTTATTATATGGAATTGAATTTCAATATCTTCTTTCTTAATTTATAAATCATTATACTAATTTAAGCCATTATTTCTTTTGTGCTTGATAATTAGGTACAACACTAGCATGTTGCCTTCAAAAAGGAGGAAATTGCATTGTCATTGAAAAGGATCCATTAAAGTGCAATTTTATTCAACAAAGAATTAATGCTCTTGAATTTCTTCGAGATGCAATGCAAGAAATTGGGTTGAAGAAAGGGAATTTTAGGGAATCGCGTGTGGAAAAAAGGCAAAAGAACCTCAACAACCATTACATGAAATGATTGGAAAGGAATACATTGGGAGATTTGCAGATATCAAATATCCATTAGAAGAGGAAAATGAGCAAAATGAAGAAGAAAATATTGTGGAAGAAGACAATGATGAAACTCTAGAGGATGAAGAGTTTGGATTGTGTGATATTGTTGATTAAATTTAAGTTATGTTTGGAAATCAAGATCATTTTTTTTAACTATTAATTAACTATAGTTGTAATGTTTTGACTATGACATTTTTTTTTTTAGACTAACCTAAATACCCATGGGGGATTTGAACCGGTGACCTATTGCAAGGAGTGCCTTAACAGTGCACCCATTCACCGTCAATCGAAAGCCCTATAGGTAGCATTCAATTAATGTTGTTATGTGTTCAATATTTATATTATGCCATTTTCACATTAATTTTTATGTTAATCGCTATATTTTGAAAAAAACAATTATTATTATTATTTTGACATGAAATTCATAAAAAAACTATTATTTAACCATTTTTTGTTAAATGTTTCCTATAAAATTGTGATTTTGACATGTCATTTCTAGCAAAAAATTATCAAAATGTGTAATTTTTTAGTTATATTTATATTGAAAATGGTTATTTTTATGTTAATCGTTAAAAATTATTGTTTTTTAGAGACAATTATTTGATGTGCATTGAAAAATTAATTAAAAATGTATAAATATGTAGAACATTGAAACCTTAAAATATCGACCTTCTTCTTTAAATATGAAAAACAATAAAAACCTCACTACAAAAAAAAAAAGAAAAAAAAAACAAAAAAATATGAAGAAGAAGACCACTTCAAAAATTGTTAAATTTAGAATATAATTATTTACATTTCTTACATTAGAAAATTAAAATTCAAAAAATAGGTCTTTAAAAAAAAAGGCCTGATGCAGAATCACTACTTTTTTAAATCAGCATAAAAATCACTAACATTATAAGAAGTAATGTACATAAAAAAATTAAAGTGCCAAAAACTGTGCTTAAAAAAATTATGCGTATTTTGCATCACCCCTTTTCAAAATCAGGGCACTTTTTTGCTAACTCTATGAAATGGGTAATCGTATGAGTTCTCATTTCAAAGTTTACATTGTTGGAGGGTATTGTAAGACTTAGATAACCTTTCAACCCATAAATAGAGGATAGTAATTCATCGGACCTCTTATGAATAATTCAATGATGACTTTTCAAATGTTTTGAAGGAGGTGAAGTTAGAATATTTAAAAAGTTTGTTTCAATGGAGGTGAAGTTAGAATATTTAAAAATATCATATGTTATGTTTTATTTCTTTAGAACAAAAAAAAAATGGGTTTTATTAGAACAGAAAAACTAGTTACATTCATCAAAACATATAACAAGTTTATATTTGATATAAATTATCATTTCCAACCACAATGCTAAAACGCTTTAAAATTATTCATGTATTTTGGAAAAAAATCTCTTCAAAACTAACATACTTCTAAAATAGTGACTTAGGGATAAAAGTGGAATACAAAAATGTTGATTTAATAAATGTATGTATATGAAGACTTAAAATTACTGATGTCACCATCTATGCCTATCTATCGAATAACAATGTGACCTTCCTCCCTCATAGTTGCATCTGAAATAAGATTTTAGTATATGAAACCCTTTAGAGCATTCAACCTAAGTTATGGAAGGGTGTCAGCAGTCCTATTGGATTCTCTATAAATGTGCATCATGTTGATACTCCTAAAAGTCTATAACAATGTCCTGATTTGATCCCTCCATCCCTAAAGTTGTGGAGGATCGAAACCCGATATACCAAAAAAACCATCTATGATTGTTTTTGAATCCCCATAGATGTGGATATTATGGATCTCTCTATCTCTGGCACACCATAATAAACCCCACAGGGCTACCATCTTTGCCTTGGAATTGGTACCGCTCCCTCCATGTCCGTGTAATTTGTAGCTAGAAATTTCGTTGATGTGCAACCATCCTTCACATCCACAATGACCCCGTTGTGTAGCACCATCAAAGAAAGTGGTCGACAATTGTATGAAAGGCTCCATGAAGCATCTAGACATACATTTGGTATACTTCCACCTAAAACCATATGCTCTAGCCAATATAGATTTTTTGCACAAATTCTGTAAACGCTTATCGAAACCCCACAAAAAATATAGTTGTTGCATGCCTTCCAAATCTCCCAAAAAATAAACATCAATATATATTTGTGAGTCCCTTCACCAGATGCACCCCATCTCAAACAATGTTTAATAGACAAAAATACTCTAAAATGTAACCTATAGGATGATAAAATCATAGACCAAATATGTAGAGCAATGTTGTAGTGCATGAAGATATGTGTTACCTATTCATTACCCTCACCACATAGGACACGCCATCCAGGTCCTAGAAAACCACGTTTTCACAAGTTATCCCAAGTCAATATTATGTTTCTCTCTACCAACCAACAGAAAAGTATGATTTTCAAAGGTGTGATTGTTCACCAGATCACCGGGAACCAAGGGCGTGGTGTATATTCTATTGCAATGTGCATGATGTGATGGTAGTCATCCATGACCACCACCATGCCACTTTTTAGACTATCTTCCCATGTTAGTGTGTCCCCTCTCGAATGTTGGCACAATCCCTCTCCTCTTAACATGTTGATGTATGAATTCCATTTTTGTGTAAGCTACCCCAATAATTCAATTTTTTCATCCTCTCTCCATGTTCAAAGTGCCCCATTCCATCTGTTGATTACCTATTCCTGGAATAAAATACCCCTCTGGTATAAAGCCTCCATAGTGTACTTCGAGAGTCTATAATTGTCAAGTATTCCAACTATACCATCCCCACAGATAATAATCATATTTCCCCTGCCAAAAGACCATTTGATTCATTGCAAGAAAAAATATTTTGTCTTTTTAAATCTCAACCATATGAAAGAGTCCTTTCTAATGCCAATTCCTCCATACGAGTCCAATCAGAGATTTCTCTACCTTTATGATATTTGACTGAAATTATATATTTCCATATACCATTGTCGAATAGACCCTACATGGATTTAATAAGTAAATACCTACCAAATATTTTTTGTGTTGAGTTTACCCTATTCACCGAGATCTCTGGCACTAGAAATAGTGTCCCACTTAATTAGATGGGATTTGTGATTCCCCTCAGGCCCATACCAAAAAAATCAAGCCAAGATTGATTGTATCGCATAAATAATATGTCCAGGGAGGGAAAATTTATGCATCCCACATATAGCCAACTATTGGAGGACCAACTGTATAAATGTGAATTTGCTGCCCAAGGAGAGCCAATAGTGAGTCTAACACTTACATTTATCCTGGAATTTATGGAGAAGCCAAGTCCAATACTCCACGCGGTAATTGTTGTGTTTCAACCTACACCCCAAGTAAGTGAAACCTTCCTGTAGTGGTTTGCAAGTGACCCCGAATATCTCGCCAATGTGTGAGATCTCAAAAGGGCTTCCATGTGAAAGGATAAGTACTAACTTTTATCCATTAGCAATAATATGAAAAGCCTCGCCAAAACAATGAAAAATGTGATATCATGTCTCCCACTATAACCTAGAAATCATGCCAAATGTCAAAATATAATCAACAAATAAGAGATGTGCGATACTAACCTCTCGAGTCACCTGCAATCCCGTGAAAGTAACCACTTCTATGGCAATATTTATCTTTATGCTTATCCCATACATGACTAGAATGAATAGAATTCTTATCCCATCCTTGTCTCAAGTGTCGACCCACATGAAAAAACTCAATGGGGTACCCATTTATGAGAAATGCTAACCATGCATGTGTCACACATTCCATAATCTACTCACTGTTATGAATTGTTAGAAAAATATTATGAAGAATAATTATGAGAAATTCCCAATCCATAGATTCATATGCATGCTTAAAATCAACCTTCATGACCAGCGCATCCAATTTGTTGGTCTAAATGGTATGAATACACTCGTTTGCAATTGGAATGGAATCATGAATAGAGATGACATGAAGGAAACTGAATTGTTCCCTGGAGATGTGAAGCGACATAATTTCTTTCATTTGTTCTGCAATAATGTTTAACATGATTTTATAAATGATATTGCATAGTGAGATGGTCGGAAATCAATGAAAGTGGAAGGAGTGTGTCCTTTGGGATAACTTCAATGAATGTAGATTTGATACACCCCAAGATGAATCTTCTCATCTAGGACTCTTCTACCATCTCCATAAATTACATTTTCATGTGCTCAAAGAAATGTAAGAAGATCTCAATTGTCCAATCGTCAAGGCCAGGGCATTTGTCCTTGGAAAAATATTTGAAAACTGAGTGGATCTCTTGGATACTGACATTTCTATATAGAGCCACATTTTCTTCATTGTCAAACATTGTAGGGTATTCCTCTCCCCAAAGAAGGTATATTATGTGTACATCCTCCCTAGCCCTGAAAAGATTCTAAAAGTAATGTACTTCCTCCCTCTGAATCTCAGCATCTATGTAGACTTGGTTTCCATCTTCCTCATTGATGCACCAAATGACATTTCTATTTTTCCTCTCATTTGCAAAGCAGTGGAAAAAATTTGTCTTACAATCCCCTTCCCGGATCCAAATATCCATGCTCTTTAATCTCCATGTAGGCTCTTGAATTTCTAGTATGTGCTTCTTCCTCTCCTCCAAATATTTAAATCTTCCCAGTTGTTGTTCAGTGGGAATCTGTATTTTAAAGTTCTCCCGAATATCTCAAATATCCAGCACCAGTGCTTTTAATTCTTGTAATAAATTGTCCTTATTTTTCCTTTCCCATAAACAAGTCTACGTCTTTAGGTGTTTTAACTTCAAAGTGATTTTTTACATGATCGGTCGATCCTGAAATGTCTCGTTTTCATCCCAAATCCCAATAACCAATTTGTTGAAAGATTCATCCTTGAGCCACTTCCTATTGAATTTTAAATGTATACCCCATCTGACCAACTCTTCCCACCATTGCAAAACAGTGGGACAGTGGTCAAAGATGAAATATTTTTCAACATATGATCTTAAATTTCCATCAAATTGTTGTGTACCATGGATATATCTAGTATGATATCAATATTCTCTTCTCCACTTATCCCATTATGCCAAGTGGGTTCAATAGGGTCTAGACATATATCATTTAAATGATTCTCATTTAAGGATAGTAAATCTATCAACCAGGGGATGACCTCAACATTTTGTGCTCCAACCCTCCTCCCTGGTTAATATGGAGTTGAAATAATCAACAACAATCAATGATCCAACCTTTAAAATGTATGAGGGTTCCACTCTGTCCCAGAAGATATGTCTTCCCGCATATGGTGCATATCTATTGCATATGTGTATCCTCTCCACCATACCCCGAATATGTCCAAACAAAAGTATCCCAACAAAAAAATTGTGGACCTTAATGTTTGCCCAGTATGGATCCCACAGTGCCACCAAACCCCCCGACAAAACCACTTCAATCCACAATAGCAATACACCAACATGGAAAAATGGAGAGAAAATATGTTATGGATCTCCTAGCATCTACCATCATTTCTTGTATAAGGATGATTAACAAACAAATAGAGTTATTATTAGATGTTGCAGGGACAACATTTTCATGGCATCCACCAAGGAATGCGTATTAAAAGACATGATATTCATCATGTCCCAGTCCTACAGGTCACATTTTCTCCAAGTGCCCTAGAAGAAGAAGAATCAAAATAGGCACATCTAATAAGCCATACGAATCTCGAAACAAATTTTTTCTCGAGGTTTTCCCTTGAAAGTGTCTAGTACCCTTCCCTGCCCTTGCAATGAGTAGTGATGTTATTGTCTGAATTAGGGCTAATAACAGGTGAGGTAGGTCGACCTTTTCCTTTAGGCACTGTGAGGGCAGACAGGTCCATGGCAGGGTTTAGAAGCATAAATTCATTGTCATTGTCAACAAAATTATGAGGGGATGGTGGGGGGATAGGGTCCACAGAGTGAGCGGATGAGCAATTTGAGAAGGATGAAGGCTGGTGTCCACAACCATGGGGCTTAAAGAGGAGACTTTTTCATCTCGTACAAGAGGGGGAGGGGGAAGGACCATAGAGGCCAAAGGCAGGGAGGATAGCACATAACCACAGATAATTAATGATTGTGATAAAGGTTTGCCATTGTCCTAGTTATGGTCAAGAAAAGCATTATATTTAGTCCCCTTCAAGTAAGAGAGAAATTTATTGATCGAAGATGTAGGAATCCACATCTATGGATCATAAATAGAAATGCTATTTTGTAAAAAAGGTTCAAGAGAGGAGGTAGAGGTACCTTTTTCAGATCCCAACCGTGATTGTCGAAACTTCTTCTCTCTAGTCGAATTGAAATTTTTGTAACCAATAGCATATCCCATGTTCAAGAGGCCTCGTACATCGCTCCAATAGGTTGCATGTGTGGTGAAATAAGAGGCAATAGAAAGGTATGCCCAAATAATCAATCCTCTTCCTAAAATGCCAAGAATACAACTACAAATTGATGTTAGTCGGGAGGCCTCCCATGTAATTTACTTCCATCGGGATCAAGGTAACCCTTTTATCTCGTTCCCATAAGATATGAGCGTCCATGTGGAAACATCTCCCAAAAACATTTCCAATTTCCATCATCACAGTTTGAGTCCGCTATTCTAACGACAAACTAGGAAATATGACCCATACCAGCTTTTTTTTAGTGTGTCCAACAGTGGGTCGAAACCCACATACCAACGATAAAGTTATAGAAAACCCTCACCACAAACCAATGGATGAGATATTATGCACTCAAAATCTTCCTTATGTAGGAAGTAAAATGAAAGTCATCGGTTCAATAATTTGCTAACCTTTGGATTATACCCTAGAAAAGGCATCGAATGAGCTACAACCGATCCAACCATATCCATATCCCTAGTATTAGTGGAATGCCATCTCCCAAGAAGTGCTCCATTTTAATGGCTGATGACTTGATCCCACAAAACATCATGCCCAAAACTTAGTAATTTTGTCTAAGTATTGTTCAAGATGATTTTGTTCCTTTTTCCCTTCGAGCCTGATGGATCATCTCACATGCGTCGCGAATATGAAGCTAGCGAAGTTGCATGGATAGCATTTGTATCTCATCCAACTTGCAACGTGCTCGTGTCAATTCTTTGAGACTCAGCAGCCTGAGCATCAGATCAGCGTGTATATGCATGCTTAGCATCCATCATGCCGTAGACAAAAGCCTCCTGTAGTGATATGTTAGCATCCAGTGTGTCATTCATACAATCCATACTCAAATACCTAGAGAAAGTGTGTTAGGTGACCTGAGTAATATCTACCTGTGCTCACAGGCCAGACAAGAACTTTCACCCACCCTACTTCATCTAGAAAAACACTGAAATTAGACCTGCCAATGACATCTTAATGACCCTTGCAGAGATGCCCTACCCATCCAACGGATAATCCCAGTGTGATAATATAAAATCTCGAGGTATCGAGGAAGTGTGTCATTGAAATGATATACCAGCTCCCCTTATTGGTCTAGAGCAATCCACCTTAGCTAGCATAAATTAGGAAAGTATATCCAATTCACTACAGGAAAGGCCACATGTATGCATTTATACAACCCACTTAGCATAGGAACAAAGTTAAGTGGATCCACTACAAGTATGCTTAAAGAAGTATGCTATAATATGGAAGAAAATATACCACAAGAATATTGTACAAGTAGTATTTAATTTAGACGTGTTCTAGGTAGAAGAGTGATCCAGGTTTGGGTGTGAAGAAGGACCCTTCCAAGAACTTTTACTTTCGTGATATGTTAAATTTCATTTTAAAGGAACATTAATGAATACATCTGCATTTTGTAAAGAAGAGGAACATGAAAATCATCAACACATGAAAACATAAGTGTTGATAATGGACTTCGTCCAGGAGGAACTACGTCTCCAGGCCTCGGTGTCAAGATGGTGTAGGTCGCTGCATTAAGTGTTGTCAATAATGGTGATGTACACAGAGATGATGTCTCGATCATACAAGGAAAAATGCCCTCATGCAGGAGTGGCTCTAAGAGATGTTACAAACCTGGAACTCTCAATCAAAATACTCTTATCAGTATGACACAAAAACATGCATGGTGAGCATCCCGCCAACATGGCACAAAAGGGATCTTAATGCAAAACACATGCATGACAACAACAAGAGTATCCCAGCAACATACAACAAGGGACCTCAAAGCATAGCATAAAGAGTTATGACAAAAAGTACATCACATACAATATTCTGCATCAAATCAAGTAAGGAATCATGACAACATGTAATAAACAAGATCCTACATCAACATCAATCAAGGATCTATGCAACATAATGCAGAAAGAAGAAGTACATGAACACATCATATACCTTATAACCAAGGTCCATCTGAAGAAGTGGATGTCACACTGTTGAAGCTGCTTGGACCATCGATCTCAAGGCATCGATCGTATGAAGATAGCTGCTTGCACAAGAATTTGGACATCTGCATTGGAACTTAGAAAAGTGACTAGAATAAGAAATGAGAGAATAATAAATCTGAAGACACCATCAAATTTTTGGCGTCGAGTAGTGCTGAATTGACTGTCTAAAATCTGAATTCTGAGAAGTTGAGAATTCTCGGCTCAAAGGACCTTTTAGATTCCCCTGGGATTCCTCAAGTATTCTGCTCCATGGATGGACTGAAAATATGCAACTCAGATGGCGAATTTGATCTGGCCATTGTGATCCTTACAGAAAACAATGAAAAACAAGTATAAACTTGACTATATTCTAAAATGTCAAAATTTTACCTCCTTGGGAAAATTTCATGGCTCATGGTTTCGCTCCTTGTTTTTGTTAAAATCACGGTTCCACGTGCATTCTGGAAATGACCGAAAAATGCATACCTCTGATCGATAAATGAACAACACCCTTGTGTTCGTGGCGATGAGAGGTGTAAAATCCATATAAAACTTGTCAAATTATGACAAAGTAAGATTTTGTCCTCCTGCAAAATTTATGGTTCCTACATTAAAATATTAATTAACTACACTGAAAAGCGTTCCCACATTCTACCTCCATGAACTGTGTGCACTGGTAAAATTTACTAAGTTCTCTGGGTGGATTCACCAAGGTGAGCAATTATGGCTCAATGGCAAATTCAGAATTTGGTCGAGGAGAGGTCGGGGGATCAAATCCTACCCCTACCAAAATAATACACAAAGTTCCTTTTGAAATGAAATAATGTATTAATGGGTGGCCCACCCCTTGAACCCCATACTAACACTTTATTGGTGTACTAAATATCGGCCGTTAGAATTGGCACTTATGTATCGGTGGATTAATCGTAATTGGCAATCGACGCTTCAGTGGTGTTGCCATCGACGTGTTAAAATTGGGGTTTCATTGATATATATGTCAGTAATTTGTTATCGCATATGTATACTGGGTGAGGGCGATAGGGTTTCAGCCCGGTCCATCACTAGTGTCCTGCCCACCCCGATATATATATAATATATATATATATATATATATATATGCACCCCACTAGGATTGTCTAACAATCCCAACCATTTTCTCCTGAACGCATTCATTGTCGGAGTAACCGCGAAGGCCCATCCCGCGGTGGCGGGACTCTATGTGCTCGCCCCCCTGCCCCGGAAGCATGGCCTTGTGGAATAATCCTGCCCCCTTTTCACACTACTAATTTCTCTATCTCTCTTTCTTTTCCATTTAGGATGATAATATTCGATCACTGATTCTGCCATTTCTTCCAGTCATTACGCTCTCGAATCCAATCATTCATTA
>APFE031407422.1:279495-299916 GCA_000404065.3 Pinus taeda
TCAGAATGTTAATTGGGAGTGGTGGGTGAAATGCTATTATTTTCTTACTAGTGATATGATGACTATAATACCATGATTGTAATGACTTTGTGTGTTTATGATCAAGAGCTCCTTGAAAATATATATATGAGATTTTGTGAAAAGTAAAAGATTTCTATAGATATTTTAGAGTATATTTCAAAGTTATATGACGGTAGCAATGACTCTTGGAAAATTTATATGGGAAGATGTTAAATATATATCATTAAATTAAACTAATATAATATTATGTTATATAAATGGATATATAGTGTTAATATAGTTTTTACCAATATTAAACTATGTAATTTTTTGGAAACTGAAACAAATTAATAACTTGGAAATCAATGTTAGATTCTGTGCTAAATTATGTAACCTTTAAACTTAACAAAATGAATGTCCAAATCATTTTTTTTGAATGCATAAAATACAATTTTATACATTTAAGATTACACATACAATGCAATGCAATTTAGCAAAGAATTAATGCTCTTCAGTTTCTTCCAGATGCAATGAAAGAAATTGGGTTGAAGAAAGGGGACTTTAGTGAATCACGTGTGGCAAAAAAGGAAAAAGAACCCCAACCACCGTTACACAGAATGATTGGAAAGGCGTATATTGGGAGATTCACAGACATCAAAGATCCATTAGAGGACAAAAATGAGCAAAATGAAGCAGAAAATATTGTGGAAGAAGAGAATGATGAAACTCCAGAGAACGAAGAGTTTGGATTACGTGACATTGTTGATTAAATTTAAGTTATGCTTGGAAATCAAGCTCATTTTTGGAAACTATTAATTAGTTATACTTGTAATGTTTTGACTTTGACATTTTATAAGAAGAATAAGCACTTAATTAAGGTTGTTATGTGTTCAATATTTGTATTATGTGATTTTCGCATTCATTTTTATGTTAATCATTATTTTTTGGAAAAAAACCAATGATTATTATTATTTTTTGACATGAAATTCATAAAAAAAACAATTATTTAACCATTTTTAGTTAAAATTTTCCTATAAAAATTATGATTTTGACATGTTATTTCTAGCAAAAAATTACAAAAAATTATCAAAACGTGTAGTTTTTTAGTTATATTTGTGTTAAAAATGGTTTTTTATTGTCAATTGTTAAAAATTATTATTTTTTAGAGACAATTATTTCATTTGGATTGAGTAATTAATTAACAATGTATAAATATGTAGAATATCGAAAATTCAAAATATCGACCTTCTTCTTTAAATATGAAAAACAATAAAAACCTCACTACAAAAAGAAAAATTAAAATAAAAACAAGAAAATATGAAGAAGACAACTTCCAAAATTAATAAATTTAGAAAATAATTATTTACATTTCGTACATTAGAAAATTTAAAGTCAAAAAATAGGTCTTTAAAAAAATGGCCTGATGCAAAATTACCACTTTTTAAAATCAGCATGAAAATCGCTATCATTCTAAAACATAATGTACATAAAAAAATTTAAAGTGCCAAAAACTGTGCTCTAAAAAAGACATGCGTGTTCTACATCACCCCTTTCCAAAATCGGGTCACTTTTTTGTTATCTCTACAAAACGAGTAACAATATCAGTTCCTGTTTCAAAGTTTACGTTGTTTAACATGATCATAGTCAAAATAAACATTCTAAGATCGAAAATGGTTATACCTTCCTTTTCCAGTTTTTGATGTGAGCATGGCGATGAGAGCTTGCCTCAGCTGTCTCCCTGCAATGGAAACTGCCATGGGATGGTGGGGATGTTTTCCCATCATTATCGTTCCTCGACGATTTCATCGATGTCTCATACGACTCTGACACCTTCGAGCACTCTTCTTTAGTGTATCTCGAGCCTACAAATCTATCCTCATGCACAACCTCTAGAGGTTGAGTTATACCTTGGTTATTAGCACCAAGTTCTTTCTCCTCGTGCCTCGTCTTTGTAAGGAGCCTCATGTTTGTCCCTATAATTGGGATCTCCAAATCTCCAATAGACATCATACTATGAGAAGATGAAATCAAAAGGAAATCAACATCTTTTACCTCCTCTTTCAATTTAGAAAGATCTGATGACATTTTCTCATCATCCATTATTGGTGGTTCGCTCGTTGTCTCAGCGCATTCCCCAACTTATTTCTTGACATACCCAATTCCTTCTCGACTCGGTAATTTCTCTACTTTGATGGGATTGACAGTGCCTTGGGCATTAATGCCTAAGCCTTTTCCTTCATACCCCATTCTCTTTAACAGTTTGAACCCAATTCTTGTGGTGTGATTTTCAAAAACAACAAAATCATTATCAGGAAACATACATGAAGATGGAGAACTACTTTTTACCTCACATGGGTCACGGTGTAGCTTTTCCAAGGCCTCATCCATTCCTTGCAGCTTTCGTAGCAAACTTTTTTCTTCTCTTTCTCTTCATCTAGGTGCATCCTCAATTCATAATTCTCTGTTTGAAGATTACACTTGTTTTACTTCAATTCCTCCATGGCCTTCTCTGTGGCTTGTAACCAAAGCTGCAATCGCTCCTTTTCCTCTGTCTCTTTCTATAGAGTTTTATATACAATTTCCACTTTCTTGGAAATGTCAAGTATGGTCTCACACATCACTCTTTCATCCTATATCATTGCACGTTCCATTGTTCACATTGCAATTCACATCAATGCAAAGACCGCTCTGACACCACTTGATACAGGTCCAGGTGTGAAGAAGGACCCTTCCAAAACCTTTTACTTTCATGATGTGTTAAATTGCATTTTAAAGGAACATTAATGAATACATCTGCATACTGTAAAGAAGAGTAACATGAGAATCATGAACACATGAAAACATAAGAATTGATAATAGAGTTCGTCGAGGAGGGACTACGTCTCCCGGCCCCGGTGTCAAGATGGTGTAGGTCGTTGCATTAGGTGTTATCAATAATGGTGATGTACACATAGATGATGTCTCGATCATAAAAGGAAAAATTCCCTCACGCAGGAGTGCCTCTAAAAGATGTTCCACAACTGGAACTCTCAATCAAAATTGTCCTATCAATATGACACAAAAACATGCATGGTGAGCATCCCGCCAACATGGCACAAAAGGGATATTAATGCAAAACACATGCATGAAGACAAAAAGAGTATCCCAGCAACATACAATAAGGGATCTCAAAGTATAGCATAAAGAGTTATGATAACAAGTACATCACATAGAAGATTCCGCATCGAATCAAATAAGGAATCATGACAACATGTAATAAACAAGATTCTGCATCAACATCAATCAAGGATCTGTGCAACATAATGCAGAAAGAACAAGTACATGAACACATCATATACCCCACAACCAAGGGCCATCTGAAGAAGTGGATGTCACACTGCTGAAGCTACTCGGACCATCGACCTCAAGGCATCAATCATATGAAGATCGCTGCTTGCACAAGAATGTGGACATCTGCACTAACACTTAGAAAAATGACTAGAAGAATAAATGGGAGAATAAGAAATCTGAAGACACCATCAGATTTGTGGCATCAAGTAGTGCGGAATCGACTGTCCAAAATCTGAATTCTGGGAAGTTGAGCATTTTGGGCTCAAAGAATCTTTTAGGTTCCCCCGAGATTCCTCAAAGATTCTGCTCCATGGATGGACAAAAAATCTACAACTCAGATGGTGAATCTGATCTCACCATTGTGATCGCTGCGGAAAACCATGAAAAACAAGTAGAAACTTGACTATATTCTGAAATGTCAAAATTTACCTCCTTGGGAAAATTTCATGGCTCATGGTTTCACTCCCTGTTTTCGCTGAAATCATGGTTGCATGTGCGTTCTGGAAATGACCAAAAAATCCAGACCTCTGATGGAGAAACGAACAACACCATTATGTTCGTGGTGACGAGAGGTGTAAAATCCATATAAAATTTGTCAAATTCTGACAAAGTGAAAATTTTGCCCTCCTGCAAAATTCATGGTCCATGCATTAAAATACTAATTCACTGCCTTGAAAAGCGTGCCCACATTTTGCCTCCTCAAATTGTGTGCACTGGTAAAATTTACTAAATTTAAATAAAAAAACCATGGGCGGATTCACCAAGGTGAGCAGTTATGGCTCAACGGCAAATTCAGAATTTGGTGAGGAGAGGTCGAGGGATCAAATCCCACCCCTCCTAAAATAATACACATAGTTCCTTTTGAACTGAACTAATGTATTAATGGGGTCGGTTCCGCATTGGACAGCCCGCCCCTTAAACCTCGCACTGACACTTTATCAGTGTACTAAATATCGACCGTTAGAATCGGTGCTTATGTGTCAGCAGATTAATCGCAATCAGTGGTCGGCGCTTTAGTGGTGCTACCATCGGTGCGTTAAAATCAAGGTTTCACCGATATATCGATGATCGGTGTTGATCGACGCTGATTAAATCGGTGATCGGCACTGATCGGTGCCGATAAAATCAGCAATAAGATCAGCACTTTTATCGGGGTTTCACCGATATATATGTCAGTGATTTGTTATCGCATATGTATATTGGGTCGGGGCGATAGGGTGTGGGCTGGGTCCACCCCTGGTGGCCCGTCTGTGCCGATATATATATATATATATATATATATATATATATTATATATATATATATATATATATATATACGATAGGCCTTTAGAGGGTTCGGCGGAGGTTATGGCCGCCGACCCCAGTATATAATATATATATATATATAATATATAATATATATATATATATATATATATATATATATATATATATATTATATATATATATATGTTGTTTATGGTTTGTGATTTGTTGCGATTTGCGATTTGGTCAGCGGGAGGTTGTGGCCCGTCGGCCTTATAATATTTTTTGTTTATTTTTTTATATAGTTATATTAATAACTATATATTAAAATGAATAACCATTTTCCATATTTTAAAATGAATTTTGTCTCTTATGCCGGTTTAGGAGACCAATGAAAGAACGCCAAGTGTTAATCCCTGATGCGCTGCCATGTGAGTCCCACCTACTTACTAGGATGCCATGTGGCACAATGTGGGCCCCACTTTTCCCCTGTCATGTCAAACTTTGAAGAGCTCTATCTTTTGCATACAAGCTCAGTTTGACGAACCGTTCACACCACCATGATCAGGGTGACGGAATCTTCGATTTAGGCTTAGGTGGAAGTCATTCTGAGCACTATGATTTTCGAGCCCTTTTTGTCTTGTGTGTCTCTCTAGATCCACTTGGATCAAAGAGTGGGCACTTGACACTAGGAGTACGCACCAAAAAATAATCTCACCAAAACCATAGCATTTATGACACTCGAAAACCTACCAATTTGAAAAATTCTAGTCGATCCAACCAAAAATTCCTTTACACGATTAAGCACACTAACAACACATAGCCTAAAGGTGTAGCAGCAACCCGTGACCAGAAACTTGGATAATGGAGTTGAAACGAAAGAGAAGAAAAAATGTAGCACAATGCTTTCTAGCAATAGAAAAAACATTAGCAACCCAATATATGCCACCACCTATGAAAAATTCATATACTCACATCCTTTCATGGGTGCAATATGATGATTGAATCAATCCATTTTTTCCACAAAATGAGAAGGTTTGATTGCCTCTATTGAACATGAATTTCAATATCCTCCACCGGTATATTCTTACTGAAGATTTCCCTCCAATCGCTTATTTGGCCTCCTTCGCAGTGTCTTCAGATGTTTAATGTGTATGATAATAAATATGTATATAACACAGATGATCGATAGAAAGATATGAATCAATTGAGGAATAGGAGAATTAAACATCTGAGTTGTTTGAAACCATGGTCCCTAGGGGATTAATGTACTAACACATCACATAATATAGCGACCTTTACTCCGCCACCCTATCCCAGAATGTCCACAGAGCCCGGAGGCAAAAGGAAATAACCAATCCTAAGTCTCGACCATGACAAAAATAGACAGTGTCTTCATCGTAATATGCCTCACATCACAGCTAAGCCCCACACCATGCAAGTACAACCCTCATGAAGACAACAACCATGCATGGAAATAACATAAAACTCAAAATTCCCTCAGTGCATGACCATAAAACCATCATTGTTACCAAAAACCAGCCATAACACAAGAAAATTATTTCGCTAATAATCTATACATACTGAGACAATCTTGCCAGTTTTGCGTCAAAATATACCTTGAAGGACATTCTTTCAACAGCCTTCAAACAATCACTCATGAACAAGGTTGACCCTCCATAACCCATTTTGCTTCTTATTCATTCTGCCGTGATACAAAGGAATTTGCAACTGCCTAATCTAGATGAATGTGCAACCCCTTTTTGCTGCCTCTTACTTTGCACGTTGAGTGGCAACCTCTTCAGGGCCTACCTCCACCCTCAAGGACCAAATCCAATAACACTGACATTCATGCCATCAAGCTTTTATGGTGAGTAATATTGAAAATATAAAACATTACGAAAGTTTCAAGATAATTAAACTAGTAAAAATAAACTATTAAAACAAATATATATATATATATATATATATATAATTCATAAGCCTATTAAATCTTAAATTTAACCTTAAATCAAAGAAAAATAAACTGTTTATACTAGTTTATAACCTTGTTAAAAGTTATGTCAAATAATCTAAATTAAATAGTGATATATTATTTGTTTATCAATAAGAAACATTTTGTACAATATCCATGCAATATAATAAATGATAATAATAATTAATCATTTTTTTTTGTTGATAAGTGGGTGAATCCTGAAAATCACTCTTATCCTGTGGCTTAGAGGCCACGACTCAGGGGCATCTAAGCCATCAAAGTCACCCGGGGATCGCACCCTGCCTAAGCCGCACCAGCGGAAACCATGCTGGATTTTTTGGTATCGGCGAGACTAGAACCGGTGACCTTTGCATATGGAGCGCCTTAACAACGCGCTCCTTCACCCACTGATCTATATCTCTTTGATGATAATAATAATTAATCATAAAATAAAGATTAAAAATATAAAATATTAACCTCATAACTTGACATCTAAGAAATCACTCAAAATGCTAATATATAATCTTTTATGCTAATTAATATTCATATATCTAACATTAAATAATATTTTATTTTATTTTATTTTATAAAATAATAATTTAAAAAATTACATCAAAATAATATCAAAATATAAGATGTATCTCATATTAATAATTATTCTACTCTAAGATAACCAATTCCAATTACTTTAAGTTAGAATGCATGACAAAAAGATAGTCAATTACAGACGGAAAATAACTAATAAAATTAATACTTATAAAATAGTTAATGGAAAAAATTTAAATTATTTTGATGATAAGAATATGGAAATGCATATATCTATCTTCATTATATTTTTTTCTAACAATTAGGTATAAATAATTAATTATTGCTCCAATTTACTTGAGGTGCATGGCATAGTGGCCGGGAAGTCGGTTTCACGTACCCTGGACCATGTTCGAATCCTGCAGCGCAGTTTTGCTAGCGCAATTTCGGAGGATGATGGTATATTCCGTTGATTTGACAGCTGACGGCTTGATGATGAGGCATGATGTGATTGTATTTGTGTACAATCTGAATTTAATGTGATTTTTCAAATGAAAAAAATAAATTTATAATATCTTCTCAAATTAATATAATATTCAACAATATACATTTTTTATATTTATATAAGGGAATCGACACATTTATATTTTCTATCATATAATAAGCATGGTACGTTTAAAAATCATATATTAAACTCAACCATATAAAATTTAAAAAAACTACATACAACTTTAAGTGTAGACTAAATTTATAGCGAAAAACACAATTTCATAAAATTAGAGTAGTCTCTATATTTTAATAATTTATTTAAACCATTTTTCAGTCGGTAATGGGTTAATCATTTATTTTTTAAAATTTTATTTAAAATTGCAAAGAAAACAATTTGGTAGATTTAATATATTAAACCATCTAATAGACCGAGCAAATTTAAGAAAATAGCTTTAAGGAAATGGATTAATACTTCATTTCTTTTTAATATCAAATTTTGCGGGGTTGTTACGACAAATCATGTAAATTTATATTTAAGTTAATTACAATCATTTTTGTCATTATATTTATTTATTACTAAAATAAATGATGTAAATTTATAATTTCATTATGTCTATAGAAATTTTTTTAGTTTAATATTTATTTATGTAATTATAATAGTGAGTGTATTGTGCCAAAATGATATAGAATAAATAGTGATGGGTGTACTTTTAAGGTATTCTCTGATGATCATGGCTGGTTCAAAATTCAGTGGGTAAAAATCCATCCATGTTAAGGGTTAGTGTGGCCCAAGCTAGGTGTGATATCCAAGTAGTTTTTAGAACTTAGATGTCCTTGCATCTTAATATTATTGATTGATATTCATAATCAAACATAGACAACCACATTAGCCAAACAAAATTAACCTTTATAGTTCAACTTAGATGTCCTTGCATCTTAATATTATTGATTGATATTCATAATCAAACATAGACAACCACATTAGCCAAACAAAATTAACCTTTATAGTTCAACTTAGATGTCCTTGCATCTTAATATTATTGATTGATATTCATAATCAAACATAGACAACCACATTAGTCAAACAAAGTTAACCTTATAGTTCAAATGTAAATAGTTAACCATGATCAAAATTAGTCAACCCTATATTTACCATATTTAACAAATGTCACTCATAGTTGTCCTCTACTGTTGTAACTCAATCATCTTAGCTTTATAATATTTGAGTTTAATATTAGCTTTAATATTAAGGTTTATAATTATTAGGGTTTATAATATAAGGTTTTTAATATTGGGGTTTAAAATATTGGATTTAATATTAAGGTTTACAAAATATTAGGTCTATAATATAGGTTGTGTAATATATAGGGTTTATAATATTAACTTTTCAAACATTTGGGTTTCTATATATTAAGGTTTATAATATAACAATTTATATTAAGGTTTAATACAAAAGGTTTATAATATTGGGTGTAATATTAACTTAAAACTATTAGGAATATTTTGTTATAATATTAGGGTTTTTAATAATAGCATTTATAATATTAAATTTTAATGTATAGAGTTTATAGTATTAAGATGTATAATATTAAGGTTATATATTGGCTTTATAATATAGGGTGTTTAATATATAGGAATTAATATAAGGGTTTAGTTAATTAGGACTTGATAGGGTGATAACATGGAGCTTGGTTATAATTTTTTGGCTAAACAAGGGCGCTTTTTGGTGGAAACATTATGCTAGGTAAAGCTATTTTAAGCACTCAATCGAGTTGCTTAAAAACAAACACTCAATGGAGCTTCTATTTAAGAGCTTGATTGAGTCTGAAAGCTGAAAATTTTAAAATTTATGTAAATATCAATAATGATATGCAATCTCTTAAATTCTAAATATTTGAGAGTTTAAAAAAAATAAAAAAATTACTAAGTACATTTGAATAGGTAATTAACAATAGTGTGGATTAATTTCTCATTACATTTCTACGGTTTTGGCGTACATATTTGAAAAAAGATTATATCCCACTTGCAACTGAAATTGTAATATTCTTATATTTATAATTAGCAACTTAAAAATTTGTGTTTACTATGAATTAATTTTTCAATATTATAATTTAATAATAATATTATAGTTTTTACATAAATAAGAGTAACTCCAAAATGTGAATTTGATGCTGTCAGAAATGTATATTTTATAAAATTCTCTCTCTCTCTCTCTCTCTCTCTCTCTCTTCTCTCTCTCTCTCTCTCTATATATATATATAATATATATATATATATTATATATATTATATATGTCGTCAGTAATATCCACTTGTTTAGGAAAAAAATTCAGTGCAATAATAATTAATGTAGTTGTAAGTTATAACTAATACAATTGTAATGGATGTAATGTTATATGTCGTTACAAATATCTCTCAACCTCTAAAATTATAGAAATTTTTACTCCAAAAAAATAAGAACATCATAAATTTTAAAACATTATTTGAATAATTTGAATTTGAGTAAGTATGAAATTATTTTTAAAATAATAATATTATAAAATTTAGTTAGTTTAATTTAATTTTTTATTTTATTTTATTTATTATAATTTGATTATTTTATTCAAATTTTTTACATAAAAATTATAAAATGATTAAGTATAAAAATATCTTATATTTAAAAATTCAAAACAATAAACAAATTATCATTTTTAAGAATTCCAAAATTGAAAAAACAGAGTTGAAATCCTTTATAGAATGTTATCTATATATTATTATAATTATTTTATTTGTTAAAATAAAATAAAATTTGGATTTATAATTAAGGAAAGTTAAAGTTTGGAATATATTTCAATATTTATAAAAATTATTTTTGTGGAATAAATAAATTTTATAATTTGCTTAAAGACAAGTATTGGGATGCTTCATTTTTTTTTCTTTCTTCAAAAAACCTCCCTCCAACTATTTGAATTTTAAATTTCAAACACCCTGTGGAGCATTTCAAACGTTGGATCAAGCTGCTCAAGGCCTAAGATGTAGAGTTTTAGCTCTTTTTATGTAGATTTCTCTGCACACTATTTTGTACCCTAGCTGACTCCAAGCAAAATTTATCCTTAAGTTATGTTGGATTCAGAAAGGAACCTTCTATCCAATGGAATATGAGTTTGACATTTTCTAAGTCATATGATATTTTTTATAGAATTTCTTTTAAAAATAATTCTTGAAATTTTTTGGATGGTTTCAAAGGGACTGATAAAAAACAATATAACACAATATACACAATAAAAAATTCAAAAAAATACCACTATCTTTGCCTAAGAGTTTTGTTCAAAAGGACACTCTTGGTTTTTGAATTTATTTAAAGAGTTGAAAAAAAACTTATGTGAACATGTTTCTCTAAAAGACAATTGAAATTGAAATGTTACTTCGCCAACTTTGAAAAATAATAAAAAATATAATTTTACATAAATAAATAAGTTTTTAATATGACAAACTTAGTTTTATTCGTGTAGTTTATATATATATATATATTATAATATATATATAAACATTCTAATTGGGAAAATTGAGTTTTTGCAAAAAAATATCATTAAGACACCCATATAATTTTCCACATATTGTCTTTTTATTCCTAAACAAAATTCACAATGCTTATATAAATTTTGAGGGCTACAACTAGATATGAAAATAAAAGACTTGAAGTTTCATCGCTACATTTGACCCAAAAGTGTAACCCATCTTCATGCATTCACCCAATAATAGGGTTTATAATATTAAGGTTTAATATTACCATTTATATTAAGGTTTGTAATATTAGGTGTTTAATATTTATGCTTTATAATATCAGATTTATAACATTAGAATTTTATAAATTGGATTTTAACATAGAGGGTTTACAATATTAGTGTTTAATATTTAGGGTTTATAGAATTGGATTTAATGATAAGGTTTTCTAATGTTGGGTTTTAAAATTAGCGCTTATTATTGAAATGCAATACTAAAACGCAAATATTAAAATATTAAAATCCAAAGCTAAAACCCCAATATCAACAATCAATACTCAAACCTCAATATTTAAACCTAATTACTACTTATATAATTATTATAATTATATAATAATTAATATTAATATTAAATACCAATATTAAATATTTACCATACACCTAATTATTATTATTGTGTTTGATACTAGTTTATCAATCTATATCAATTATATTTTGTAGAAAATCTTGTAGATTCACAAGCTCATGCAATGTACTAAAGCACAGGACAATAATCTACTTCTACTTTCAACGAATGGAAGCCAGTAGATCAATGAAAATAATATGAACAAGAAAAAGTTAAATCAATGGCACATAACATAAGATGTATATGGGGAAAGCCACTGCTCAAAACCCCATTATCTGTATTGCATATATCATAAATATGAGTGAAGATACAAAGCTTATTCTCACTAGAACAATTCCGCACAAGTATGCTCAACTTTATCAACTCACAAGCTATCTCTTGCCAACACTTAGCCAATTCTGTAGCTCTCCAAGCCCCTAACCTCTTGCATAATTCCTAAGATGACTAACCCGTATTTAAAGGGAATTAATGCTTCCAAAACTGCACAATCCAAACATAGGACCAATCTTTGATGCTTGCATGATATTTACACTCTAGTGAATAATACAACTGATATTACTTTGTCCCTGCACTCTAGTCTCAACTTGGTTTTTCTCTGAACTAACATGCATGAGTTTCTCATGAGGGAATCGTTAGTTAACTAGAGTAGCACTAGTGGATGCACTAGTGAATCAACTAACTGATAGTCCTCTATTAGTTCCACAAACAATTTGGAACTAATTTAACTAAAATTAGCATGGTAAACTAAGTGATCTAATTTCCAACTGAATTTAGACTCCACTGGACCCCTAAAACATAGGGAGAACATATAATTCGATTTTGTTTTTTAGTTTAATTCAAGGACAAATTAAACTGGAATTTCTTGTTGCCATTTCTCAAGACTCCCTCTCAACAAGAAAGTGATTATTAGCTACCCTGATGCTATCTCTCTAAAACTCAAATTTACATCTTGACAATGACTTTGTCAAAATGCCATCATCTTGCTCCTTCGTGGGAATGTACTCTAACAACATAATCTACATCAATACACAATATTTGAGATGATGATATCGGATATCAATATGCTTGGACCGATCATGAGAAACTGAATTTTCATAGAGTTTGATACAACTTTGATTATCATAGTAGATCACAGTTGGATCCATCTTCTAAAGAAACAAACCAACCAGGATCTTCCTCATCTAGATGGCCTCACATGTTTCCTGACTTGCAGCCATGTACTCTGCCTCTGCCAAACTGAGTGCAACCGATCTCTGTTTCATATTGTACCAAGAAACCGTCGCTGACCCAATACTAAAGATCCCTCTTAATGTGCTCTTCTAATCGGATGGAATCCCTACCCAATTTGCATTGGCGAAGCCTTGACGCTTCACTCCCTCTGTTCGTCTGTACCATAATCCATACTTAGAAGTTCCCCTGAGGTATCTCAACACATGTTTTGGTGCCTTCCAATATAGCTTGGTAGGCCTAACCATTGCTTCACTGAGTTGCTTAATTGCATAGCATATATATGGTCTTGCGCTCACCAAATACATGACTGAACCCAAAAGCTGCCTATAAAGAATAGCTTCCACTACTTCCCCTGAAGTAGCATCCTCCTTCCTCCAGTTACCTACTAGAGGAGTCTCCATGGGTTTGCTACTCTCCATGCGGAATCTCTTGAGTATCTCATTGGCACACTTTCCCTGAGACACAAACAATGCCAATCTCCCTGCCATAACTCCATGCCAATAAAGTAATGCATGGACCCCATGTCCTTCATCTCAAATTCTCTTCTAAGGTCCTCCTTGCAAGACCTGATCAGTTGATCATCACCTGTCAGTATGAGATCATCAACATAAATTACAATGATCAACAACTTACCTTCCACCACTATATGCTACAGGTTTGCATCTGCTTCACTCTTCTTGAAGCCCAAGCCATTGAAGTAGCTATCTATCTTGGTATACCAAGCATGGGGTGTTTGTTTCAACCCATACAATACTCTCATGTGACTCACGGTTAAAGGTCTCAAAACATTTAGGCTACTCTATGTACACCTCTTCCTCAATCATGACATTAAGGAAGGTTTTCTTCACACATATGATGTATCTTCCAACCCATTTTTGTTGATAGTGCCAATATAGATCTGATTGATGAGTATCCATAAATAGGAGAAAAGGTCTCATTATAGTCAAGCCCTCTACCTGTGAAAAGTCGTGGGCCACAAATCTAGCCTTATTCTTCTTCACACAACCATCTGTATCTCGCTTTACCTTGTAACACCAACGAGAACTCACCACTGACTTCTCCTTCAGTCTCGGGACCACATCCCAAATGTTGTTACGAACTGTGGAGTCATACTCCTCCACCATGCCATCAAACCAAACCAACCACTGCACTGCTTCCTTAAAAGAAGATGGATCTCTCACAAAACGTTCGCCCATAAGAGTCATGTATCCAGTGTACCTCTCAGGTGATCTCCTCTGTTAGCGCTGAGAAGTGGGTGCTCTGAAATTCTCCTGTGCATCACCCAACAATCTATCAACCTCTTTGTTGCACTTTCTTCCCTCTCTGGAAGTCTCTACCTGAGTGGATGTCTCCACTCGCGGATCCTCTACATGTGGCTTCTCCACATCAATCTGAGGCTCCTCAACCGTAGGAGCTAAAATTTCTTCATCCGCCAGTAGCTCAAGCTTCCTCTCAAGGGAAACTTGCATGGCCTTCTCCTCATCGAATATGACATCCCTGCGAACCAGTGTCATCCTGCTAGTTGGCAAGTACACCCGATAGTTGTGAGGTGTATGAGTGTACCCCACAAATATCATCAACTCTGTTATAGGCTCAAGCTTCTTCCTTGCATCTTTGGTCACATGAAAATATACCGATTACCCAAAAATCCTGAAGTGACCAACATTTGGCCACTTATCAAAATAAGCCTCCTCTGGTGTCTTCATCTCAAGTATCTGATGTGGGCTATGGTTCTCAACATAAACTGTTGTGTTGCATGTCTCGACCCGCAACTGTAGTGCTAGGCCCTGAGCATGCAACATCACCCTTCCTACCCCTACTGTGCTTTTGTTCTTCCTCTCAACCACCCCATTCTGCTGAGGGTTATGGGGTGTTTTCAACTCCTATTTAATCCTCTCCACTGCACAAAAGTTCTTAAACTTGTTTGAGATATACTCACCACCGTTATCACTCCATAAAGATTTAACCTTCTTTCCCGACTCGTTCTCCACCAATGCTTTAAAATCACAAAACCTTGTGAATGTTTGATCATTTTTCTGCATGAAAAATATCCAACATTTACGAGAATAGTCATCAAAAAATATAACATAATACTTATGTTTGGTTGTGGATGTTATCAAGAATGGTCCACACACATCTAAATGGACTCGCTCTAGAATGGTCTCTACTTGATTGTCTCTGTCGTTAAAGGAAGACTTGGTGTATTTTCCCAAAGTACGCCCCTTGCATGTATCAACTTGCTCAAGCATACCTTTGGGAAGACCGGTAGAGATTTGCTGCAATATCTTAAAATCCCCATGACATAAGTGGCCCAATCACCTATGCCACAAATCACCAACGTCTCAGCTCTGCACCCTTTCTTCTTTTATGCTCAAAGTAGCACACTCCTCTACCTCCAGCTTATAGAGATTCTTCACCTGAATACTTATCTTCCTTACTTGACCGTTAGCTATGTGTCGAAGGAATGTCTTTCCTTTCGAGAAGATCACATCATAGCCTCTATCCTCAAGCATGGAAACATATACCAAGTTCTTCTTCAACCTAGACACATACATAAAATTCTTCAAGGTGAGTGGAACCCCATGCTCCCTCTTAAAAGTAATCGTGCCCAATCTAGTAACATTATACTTCCCATTGTCACCCATCTCGATATGCATCTAGAGATCTTTATCCTCCAGGTCACTGAATAACTCTTTGCCTTCAGTACTATGGAATGAAGCTCCACTGTCTAAGTACCATACACTTCCCATCATTAATAAAAACATGCATGCAATGAGGGAAATGTCCAATTCGAATTGAGAGGCCAAAGCCTCAGTCACCACTCCTCCTAACAACTTCTTCTTGGACTTCTTGAGTGGACAATTTATAGCAAAATGGCTCAGCTCAAGACAATTAAAGCACTGAACTTTCGTCATGTATTTCTTCTTACCTCCATGATAAGAATGTGATTTGGAATGGGAATCTTTCCCTTTTCCCTTCTTCGCCTGAATCGCTAAGGCACAATTCTCTTCATCATCAGCCTTTGATGAAGAGTTATCTGGGGTTTTCCACCTGATCTCCTCCCGCATCAAATCCAACGACAATTGTTCCCAATCTAGGAGCTTCTCCCCACCATTGACAGAGTCCTAATAACTATGCCAACTCTTTGGGAGCCCTAGAAGAGAAAGACTCACCATCTCATCCTCGACAACTGTGATTCCAACACTTCCAAGTTCATCACGACATTAAGTGAACTTGGTCAAGTATTTTGGAATCATCTCACCTTTCTCCATTTTGATTTGTCGAAGTTTCTCCTTCAGTGCCAATTTCCTTTGGTCATTGTTTTTCTAATACAAGTCCGTCAATTCTTTCTGCATAGCATACAGAGTTTCCTTGCCATGGAGAATCAAGACAATGTGGTCTCGAACTCCATCGAGGATTATATGCCTCTCCTTCGCCACATACTTCATCCATTCGGCCAAATTTTTTGCATCCGATGCTGCTGGCTTAGGAATTTCTTGATCAATGAATTCCTTCAAACCATTATCCTCTAGTACAACCTCCATTCTATCCTTATAGGCTATAAAATTTTAGTTGTCTTCCAAGGCATACTCAAGCCGCAAATTGTAGAACACCATCTGTCGATCTTGAATTATGTATTGCAAAATTGAATTTCACCTATAATGCAAAACTCAAAACTTCAAAATATCCTCTAGTATATTGTTCTCAACTCCGATAGCATGTAGAAAACCTTGTAGATTCACAAGCGCATGCAACGTACTAAAACACACGACAAGAATCTGCTTCTACTTTCAACTAGCAAAAACTAATAGATCGATGAAAACAATATGAACAAGAAGAAAATAAATCAATGGCACATAACATAAGATGTATATGGGGAAAGCCACTACTCAAAATCTTGTTATATGTATTACATATACCATAAATATTAGTGAAGATACAAAGTTTGTTCTCACTAGAACAATTATGCAGAAGTATACTCAACTCTCTCAGCTCACAAGCTAACTCTTGGCCAACACTTAGCCAATTATGTAGCTCTCAAAACCCCTAATCCCTTGTGTAATTCATATGATGAATATCTTGTATTTAAAATGAATTCATGTTTCCAAAATTGCGCAATCCAAACATAGGATCAATCTCTAATGCATGCATGATATTTACACTCCCGTAAATAATACAACTGATAGTAAATTGTCCCTGCACTCTAGTCTCAACTAGGTGTTTCTTTGAACTGACATGCATGAGTTTCTAATGAGAGAATCTTTAGTTAATTGAAGTAGCACTATTGGATGCACTAATGCACCAACTCACTATTAGTCCTTTATTAGTTCCACAAACAGTTTGGAACTAATTTAACTGAACTTAACTCAGTAACCTAAGTGATCTAATTTCCATCTCAATTTAAACTCATATCAGACCCCTAAAACTTAGGGATAACATATACATAACTACATAAAGACTTTTAACTCCAAATTCTTAAGCTAATTAAGTTAATTAACTATTTACAAGATGCTATAAGAATAAAATTCAATTTTAATTTTCACTTTAATTTAAAAACAAATTAAACTACAATTTCTTATTGTTATTTCCCAATATTTACCAATATAATTATACATATATTTGATATACATTTATGTGTGTATATCAACTATATTTATTAATATGATTATATTAATTATTCCAAATAAAATAAAATAAAATATTAAAAAACACACTTCAAATAATTTGAATCGGCACTTGGCTATGACCAAATAAATTCAAATTTCCCGTGAAATCGTGCATACTTATTTGATGTCTACCGTTGGGGTTTATTACGCTTCGAAGTTGGCTCTCACTGACTTAAGAGGTCGACGAAATGACGAGTGGGCAAAGTCCACGGTTATAACACCTTCACGTATCTTCTCGATAATTTGGAATTGAAACCTTAAAAAGGCTATTTTAGGTCTGTAAATAATAATTGAAAAATCAATTTACAATGTGAAAATCAAATAGATAAGTGAAACATACATTTATGATCGATCAAAGGCCAAGTTGAAGGGGTGGTAGATTATTTATTAAGTAATATAAGCATCTTTTGTTTTCAAACATATTTTTTAAAAATGGTCATAAGGGTTTTTTTTTAAGTTAACCATGATGAACTTGTAAAAAGAATAATTTAATTATATTTTAAATATAAAATATATAATATTTTTACTATTAAAATGGATGTTAGATATATAAATATTTTTAGTTAAATATATGGGAGATTCAGTAACATATTAATATATAATTAATTATATTAATTTTCATATGGATATGGCTAATATTGAAATGATAATTTATATATGATGAAAAAGAGTTTTTATGGGCTTCTTCTATGCTACTTATGTTGTGTTGACTTAGAAGATTGCAACCACATGTTTCTGCATTTTGCATTGTTTTTTTGTTATTGTCAACTCAGAGATAGTCTCAGAGATGCTAAAGATAACAGTTAATCGAAATTGACCTTCCATTATTTCATGCCTTTGATTTTGATCAACAGAACTAATGTCTTTCAGAGTGATCCCTCTTGATGTATTCTATGGGATTTGGCACTCCAGAAACACATATTTTTGTAGGCAGTTTCATGGATTTTTTATCCACCCGTCTCAAAATTATTGGACACTTTCTTGGGATTGGCCCATGGATCCCATAATGTGCTAAGCATTATGTCTCTTTCAAGGACTTGGGGGTTCTTATCATTTTGGCCTCTTTGATGGAACTTCGAATTATGGAAGATGTGGATGTGGTGCCCTTATCAAGTTGAGTCTCGAGACTGAATATGGTTTCTTTTGGAGTGGAGGAGGTGGCTCTAGTTGTGAGGCTAAGATCATGGCTTTGTGGGGAATCCTTTAGTGTGTTGCGTGGCTGGAAATTGATTCAATCATGATAGTTGAGGACTCCAAAACAGGGATCAAATGGGTGCAGGGAAATAATTCACTTGAGGTCTCTCTTCTTCATCACTGGATGAAAAACATTTTGGCCATGCTTCCTTTATTCTCATACATCTCCTTCTTTCATGTGTATCAAGAGAAAAATTTGGTTGTGGATGCCCTATGCAAGCGTGGGGTCCCTATCTACTCTAGGCTGATGCATTTTGATTTTTTGCATGACTGTTTAATCATTGAATCGTGGTCCTTTAATTTCTAAGGAGACTAGGCTTTTGATTTGGTTACTTTGTGACTAGTGTTTGGTTGACATTCCTAGTTATTTCATTTTTCCCCATGGTCGAGATCTTCTACAAAGGGTTCCTTTAATGTATTGCAGGGACTGCTCTATTTTTTTTTCTTTTTCTATCTTGACTCCATTTTGTTGACTATCTTCTTTTGACTTTTTTGAGATATATATGTGATGATCTGAGTTGCCCATAATGTATGGTAATTTTTATTTTATAATAAAAGGTCTTACATTTTTTCTAGTTAAATCTCTATATATATAAACCACATTTTTTTTGTAAAAAAGTAGAAAAAGATTATTACATATTAAAAAAACAAAAAAGTTATAGATGGAAGAAAATTCAAAAATTTAATTGTCATGAAATGAAATTGATAATTATTAGTGTTTTATAAATAAATAATTCATAAATATAATAAATATATGATTTCTTAATTTTATATAAATAATTAATTTCTTAATTCAACTTAGGTTAATTAAATACACTCAAGTTAATATGTTAACAATGATATACATTATGTTATATTAGCATTGATATGTAACACATAATAAAATAAAAAATCATTACATAATATTCATACTAAACTCACGTTGTATCTAAAAAAAATCCTTACATAAATTCTTTTTTTAGAAAGAAAATTCATAATTTCTAATATAAGAAATTACATGTTGTTGATGCCCGAAGGCATATGCAATACTGTGGCACACATCCACTGTCAAGTCTAGTTGCAGAAAATTATACCCCGTAGGGTGTACAGTAATAGGTGCTGAGACCTTCATGAAATTTAGAAGTAGGACGCGTGTACAGAGTTCCTATTACTAGCATATACTGAAAAAAAATATAATGCATAATCAAAAAGTTATTCATCCAAAAAAACTGATAAAAGAGGCCACTACCTCATTGGAGTGCCCCATCTATATATGGCCTGTGAAAATATCGGTATGTCCTTGCTGGAGAAAATTCCTCGATCATCCACTCGCCTAGAGGACGATGGGCCGCCTCTTTCGAGAGCCGGTCAGCAGTTCCATTTCTTTCCCTGTAGATGTGAGAAACAGATATCTGGTCAAAGAATGTTTTGAAAAAATCAATTTCTTCCAAGATATGTTTCAATGAATATTCATGACAAACAGTCGTGTTGTTACACCAATCAATCACAATCTTTGAATCGCCAAATATTTGCAGTTGCCGACAATTTTTCATAATAGCAAAGTATAAGAGGTGTCGCAAAGTTATCAATTACTAAACTCATGTTGTATCTAAATTTAAATGTAGATTGCATTTCTAAGTTGTATCTAAATTTAAATTTAAATGTAGATTACATTTATA
>APFE031407422.1:300868-383616 GCA_000404065.3 Pinus taeda
AATTAACATTTTATTAAGTCATCATAATTAAAACATATAATAATGTGATGCCTACCTCTTATAATTTACGTTCATCTTTTAAAAATATATGTTTCAAAAATCGAATAAAACATATTATAAATAACTTATACCTACTTCTAAATTCCAGAATAGTATTGAAAAGTATTATTTATGGCCATTGTGAAACTAAATAGACATCTTAATATTAAATGAATTATATTTTCCAAAACATCAAAATGAATGTTTATAATAGTTAAGAAACATTCTCTTGCTATTTTATTTGTTAAATTTCTCAACGTAAATCATTTACGTTAAATTATATTTAGTAATTACCAATAAAAAAAATTAAACAAATAAGAAAAGTTTGACATTAAATCTGTGTCTAATTATAATTTTTTTTTTTACGGAAATAAGAAAAGTTTGATTTCAAATCTGTGTTTGGACACAACGAGATACATGGGAGGATTACATTTCGCTCTTAATTATCAAAGGCTCTAAGAGGAGCGGAAGAGGTGTCCCTAAATGTATTTGTAGAGTTTTGTTACTTATCTTTTTGGAGCCAAAATTGAGACTTCTGCAATTATAGATTCTACAAAAATGCATTTGTATGAATTTGTCATAACTTATTGAGGTGGATCAATTGACATATGGCTTTTTTGTAGCACAATGGCACTACTTGTTGTGCTTATGGAGTCTTCATTATTGCTATGAGCTTGGAGATCAAAAAGTTGTAGACACAGCCCATCCATCTCGTCTTCCATGCATTACATTTTAACCTAATGCATGTGAAACGTTTCTATTAGACCTAATATTTGACGTCACAGCTTTGATACCTATATGTACCAATAAAGAGGTGGGCACAGACATTAGGGGCATTGTTGACACATTTGGATAGATGAACAGGCTCATTGACTAATTGCAATCGAAGGGGTGTTGGGGCTTGCAAAATAGTGACCAACAAACCACAAAATGGCTCAGTGATGAAATTGCCTATAGCAAATACCAACCCTACCTTTGAAGTGTGAATCTGGCTTTCCAGCTGACGTAGACTCACAATGCTCACCGAATGTAGTGACTGAGGGAAATGAGGTAGAGAAAATGCTTGTGTAACTGATCAGGGCCTTCGAGGCGCTAACAAAGGAGAGATCTTAACATCTAGCCCAATTCTATAACTCTAGAGGGTAATTGATAAACACATAATAGGGAAATTTTGAAACGAATGGCCACGAAGAAAAAATCTCACTACGGAAGGAAGACTTCCTAAGGAGAGAGAAAAATATCCAACCCATACTCCAAATGCTATCTTTTTTACCATATGGGCTTCATAATTATCATCACAAATTAAAATTCAGCTGAGCTTGACATCCATGAGTGACTTCCTTGGATACATGATCTCCCACACTTTCCAGATTGCCTTCGACGCCAAGAGATGAGGAAGTAGATTATCGTCATCCATGTTGCCATCTATAGAGGGATGAGAGGGAAATTGTGAGGAAATTACAATTAAATTATAACCTTCATTATAATTCATCTATTCCATGTCACAAGACAAAGTTGACGTCCTTGTAAAATTGTTATTAACCTAAGACCACCATCTATGAGAGATCACATGAATGCGAAGGGTATGGGAAAATGATGTGATGTAGCTAGCCTTACTATTGATGAGGAGGAGGTTCTTCCAACTTTGGAGGTGATAAAATAAAACATTGACATAATCTATGCTCATCACTTTCTTCCTTAGTGACTTTTGAAGATTGATGAAGTAGTGAAGCCAAAGCTTCGTTGTGATCATAGAATATGTTTCCAAGAGAGTTGGCCATTAATAGTAAGTTTCCCTTCCTCAAGATCGAAAAATTTGTATCCTTTCTCGTCGGCTTCTTGATTCTTACTATGGATTATATGGTGAAAAGACTTTTGAGAGAAGGCCTCGAATAAGCCAAACATTCTATGAAGAAGAAGAGCAAGTGCAATGTTCATAGGGAGAGAGGTTGTTCATAGGTACTGAATAACTACAAGATAGTCTTCCAAAATAGAAATAGAGTGGATGACCTATACTTTAGTTAATTGAAGGCACAGTAGGAGAGTATACATCTCGTCCAGGTTGTTTGATCTCAACCCTAGACCCCATGTAAACTTTATTTATGTTGCCCCTTTGAGATTTATGATAATCCCTCCACCTCCTGCCACCCCTAGGTTCCTTTTCGAGGAACCTTGAAACAATAATAACCATCTCTTTTGTTGCATTTTCCAATTCTTAAATTCCACCTTAGATAGCCTAAGCTTTGAATGTGAAGGAGTTAGATTGTTTAGAGAAGTATTTCTAATGGAGTCGACCAAAGGGACTATAAGATGCTCTAGTCATTACTTTTCATATTGATCCAATGAGGGATCAGGGTCATTGATTCGAATAATGGTGCTAGAAATATGTTAACAAAGGGGGTCTCCCTGATGTGAAGTCCCAATTAGACCTCACACCATTTGGAGTAGGAACCCCATCTGCAGTATCGGCTCAACCACCATAACTTAAGGTTTTCCTTGGCTGAAATGAAGAAAATAAGAAAGTATGCCCATAACCTTTCAAATCAGCAAGTAAGTTGACAATATGAAACACCAACTGCAATGTGAAAAAGGAAGCTTTCATGAGGGGGCAGTAAAGAGTGAGTCTCTAGAAGGAAAGTAATAGTACGATCCTAAGAGATGCACATGAGAGAAAGGAAATATTCATTAATTATCTAGCGAATTAGTTAACATAGTGTTGTGCTATACAACAACCCCCCATTTCAATTTTTAAACTCTTAGTCTTAAAAGTGCTAAATAAGAAATGGGTCCCCTTTTGAATATAATAAAAGAAATAAACTTTTGAATAAAATAAATTTTCCATAGAAGTCATATGAAAAATTCTCTTAAAGTCGTTAGGACCACTCATCATAAATAGCATTTCTTTAGAACCTGTGGAAATCCATTTGAAGAGCTTGTGATGCGATTATAGTCATAACAAAACCCTCATTGCAAAGTTTTATCAAGGCAAGCCTTTTATACGCACGATGTAATAAAACTATCGCATCTCCCACAACGTTGATCCCACGGGATGATTTAAAGTGGCATTGAAACTTTGCGATGTGTAAGGCTATCGCAAATTGCATATCCTTGATTCATAGTGAAGCGTCCATAAAACTCCATTGAAATCTCGTGATGCGATAATGCTATCGCAAATCACGTATCGTTGATTCATAAAGAAGCATCCAATATAACACATTGAAGAATCGCGATGCAATTTAATTATCGCATGGCGCGCTCTTGATAAAAATAAAGTGATAAATATTATGAATGCATGCAGTAAAGGGATAAATCGATTACAAAGAAATAACATGATTTGCCAAGATTAAAACCCGTTGTCTCCCCATGCCAGCTTAACACTCATCGTAATCACAACCATGCAAACAAACGTTTTGAGTGTGGCACTCGTAACTCCTGATTTGCGATACATGATCATTACACAAATATTAAAATAATGCAATCACTGATCACAAATCACAAAGTCATGACACCTATTCTACAAAAGACTGTTACAAGACTTGTGATGCGACATATGGGTTCAGTATTAAAGTTTCATATTCGAAGTTACAACAAAACATTAAGGAGCAATTATGGGTAAGTCCTTTGAAGATTTCATCCGAGATAGCTAAGTACAATATAATATCTCAGGCATCTAATGTGCTTAACTGCGTTTGGTCTGTAATTTGTATTCTCTTTTCAAGTTTTTCGACTATTACTCTCCTCTTTCTTATTTTGCAGAGCTGATTGAGAATCACACAATCACGCAAGATGTCTAAGAAATCTCATAAGGCAAAGGCTCCCGTTGTAGTGGAAGAAGCACCAGCAAAATTGGTGGTAATTGCAGATACTACCTATCTAGGCCTCAGTAAAATCTCGTGGGAAGGCATCTATGAATTACTCAAAGCAAAAGATCCAATCGAAATAGAAGAAGAAGCAACAACGGATGGAACTGATAAAACAGAAAGCACGCTCAATGACTTGGCCAGCTCCTTCCTCCATAAAATAGCAGCCCGAACCAAAGTTTTACCATATAATGATCTAGTGAGATGGGTGATCGAAAGTATTAATATAACAGATAGGGCCTTCTTTAGAGCGGATGGGAAGATGTTCGCGACATTCAAGCCTAAAGATGTTAAGAAGATGTATCATTTGCTGGATCCCTAATGGCACTACAACAAGGCATTTCTCGAAGCTTTTGCTAAGGAGAATGACCTAGAGTCAGACCATATCAAATAGTGGAGACATTTTCCAAACAAGCATAAACACGAATCTTCTGGCATGTACTCTGTGGACTCTTTATCATCCGCATATTATTATGTTGCTGCAATCGTATGTAGGCTCTTTGGAAGCCCAAATTCTGCTAGGTTTTCTATAGAAATGGTCCCATTAATAGATGGAGTAGTCAACTCTTTTATTATGGATTGGGAAACCATTCTATCGAATAAAATGGTCAGTCAAATATTATATTATAGAAGAAACAAATTTGTCACCACCCGAATCATGCCCCCATTTTATATGAGCGCCTACATAATAGACACAATTTGTTTTAATTTTGAATTTCCCATTTTGGGGTGGAAATGGACTGTTCAAGATCCAACCCCCATTCATATTTATCATAAGTATCTATGGAAGTCTTACTACAAGAATCACATATATAGAATTTTCCATGGTTTTGTTTTACTTGTTCATCATGCAATTTTTAACAAATCTGCTCCTCGAGTCTCTGACGAAGCCAACATTGACTTAACTTCAATTAGCAGTTGGTTCGGAGAGGAGAATTTCACCTATATTAGGGTTTTTGGGAGTATTATAGACCCTCATGTCCTTCCACTCTATATTCCAGACAAGCTATTAGCAAGGGAAATAGCATACCAGATAGTGGAAAAGGGGATGACTAGAAACCTTAAAGAATTTAAAAAACAAGTGTGGCCTCCATTTCCCCTCCGCTGTGGCACTTATACATTGCATGATTTTAAACATGCTGAGAAAGAGGCAGAGAAAACTAAGGACCTGAGTCTAGTAGTGATTCCTAAGAGACACTATGATCCAAACAAGGTCACTTACAATTTCACCAGTGCGGTGAAAATTGCTAAATTTATACATGATGAGGATGAGTTTGATTATTTATTCGCTTCTATAGAGTTATTCTCACAAGTAACTCATCTGGCAAGATTCAAACTAGGAGCCACAAAGATGGATAAATTCACGGAATACATGACACAAAGGTTATAGACATCGCCTCTAGATTTATTGAATATTAACCCTACTATTCAACAATCAGAGCACAATGAGGAGGAGACTATTGAAGAGATTTCTGGGGAAGGGGAAACAATTGAAAATACCAGTGAACCCTTTAAAATAGATGTTAATATTGACCCCATCTTGATAAAATAATGCAAACAATTTGATCAGTAGACCAAAAGCCAGAGTGACCCCGAAAACGGTATCGCATCAACATCGCCCGCAACTCGACAACCCATCGTTACTAAGAGCACGATTGAAGGGACACCCAGTACAGACATAGCTCAGAAAGAAGTTGAAATAATCCCTGAAAATCCTTAAGGTGAAATTACATTAAATATTGAGGAGATTGCACCTATGGATGTTTTTTACAGCCCTAAGCACAGGGTTCTAGTCAGGAAACAAAGAAAAAGGAGGAAAATTGACCGGACATCATCCATACCTCCTCAATCAGAATTTATGAATGTTATATCGAAGGATTCAAGGGTCAATACTTCTGAGGATTTGACTAGGTTGTCCCAATATGTAGGGGCTTACATAGCTGCCACAATTGATAAGGCCACTAAGGTTAATCTATTAATGAAAGGAAAAGATCAGAGGATTGCTTAGCTTGAAGAGCAAACAGCAGTAGAAAAACAGAATATTAATCGACTTGAGGAACAATTGGTCGAAGAAAAACAGAGGAATGAGAAGCTCAAAGTTCAATAAAACCTGGAGAAACAAAATATTGACCAACATGCCATCCAGAAACAACAACAGTTGTCCCAGCAGCTCGAACAACTTCAATTGACACATCAACAAGCAATGAAGTCTAAAGAGGAGGAAATCTCATAGTTACAACTATATACAAAATAGTTCAGAGGTTATGTTAAGGTTGAGGAATTTTAGAAGGAAGCCCTAGAAGCAAATAAGGCCTTACCGCAACAGCTCAATCTCCTTTGGCATAAAATATCGCTTGTCGACCCATTATGCATCATAACTACATCACTAATCGATAACATAGTTAATACCAGATTAGAATTT
The DNA here is from genome assembly GCA_000404065.3 of Pinus taeda. Taxonomy (NCBI): domain Eukaryota; kingdom Viridiplantae; phylum Streptophyta; class Pinopsida; order Pinales; family Pinaceae; genus Pinus; species Pinus taeda. The sequence continues at coordinate 307,190 of APFE031407422.1, forward strand.
GAGGACACGGATGGCAAGGTCACAAATTTCCTCAAATGGAAAAGCACAGTGGAAGGCAGACCTGCTAACCTACCGAAAATTCAAGAGTCACATAAAGAAGTGTTATTTTCAGAATGGGAAACGCAGTTAATAAAGGTGGAAAGGGCTACTTCTAGGGCTAGAGCTCTAATGAAAAATGTTATAGAGCTGGTAAATGATAATTTATATGGCGTTTATTTGATTTCTGACTGTTCCCCTCAAAATCTCCCAAAAGCGAAAATGTTAGAAAATCAATGGAAGCAGGATTTGGCCACCAAAGAAGAACAACTCAGCAGAGTACAAAGCCTTACCTGGGATGCATTTTGGTCCTTTTTGGTCAAGCTGCAAAGTCAACAGATGACCATCAAATTCCTTAACAAAGTTGTTGATCGCATGGTGCTCAATATTTCAGATGTGATGTACACGGGACAACTACACTCAAGGATGAGCCATCCTCTGTAAATTCAAAACATGCTCTCAATTTGTCAGTTGCGGGTATAGGAGAAGAAATAGATACAATGAATATTTTCGAAGGCAATCGCACTACTATTTTTGCAATTCAAATCCCAGATTTTAATGTTTACAGTTCCAACAACTCTGAGTGATTTATGTTGACAGTTTGTTTTAGTTCTATTATATAAACCCTTTCATGTTATTGAAGAAGGGGTCCTTAATTTGTACAAAAACTAGACTTGAGAAGTTGCACTTTTGCACTTCTAAATTTATTTTTTTATGAGCAATGGATCAAGGTTTCATATTTTTGTGAAAGAACTTTTTCAAGATCTACATTTTTGTATCTCCTGGAAGTTTTTGGAATAAAGAGGTGGAACCAGAATGTTATTTACAGATCAAGACTCAAATGCATGCGGTATTTCTATCATTGTTCTTTTTGTCTTGATTTAATTGACATTTCATTTAATTTTGCTACTGTTGATGTATTCACACACTTCAAGCAATTCAATTTTGAGTCACTTCTGAACGATTTAGAATTGTTACATTAGAGATATATATCAATGATAAATATTATGATGTCATGTGATATGTTTTTTTATAATTACTTTGTTTAATTTCTTAAACAATGTAATCATTATTTAAATACATATTTCTATGGATGAGTAAATCATCTATATGATTGTTTGTCTGCGAGGAATTATCAAAAATTGCATTGTTATAAGATTACTCGGGTTATGTAGGTATATTTGTATATTTTAAAGTTATAGATTAAACCATCTACCATCTCTGATAGAAATTTTAAAACATTCATTCATTAAACCACACATTATTGGGAAACTAGTCCCATAATCCCCAGTCAGAGCCACCATCCCAAACAGAAAAGGAGTTGTACTAAGGTCTGGACCGAGTGGTTATCCCCTAATGTTGGTGCTACGATTTTATAGGCATCAACATTTTTGGTGCTAGAAGGAGGGCCTAACTATCAATGGCGAGTAAATCTAAATCCACAGGCCATTCTAAGAGTAAAACTCCCTCACCATCCCCTCCAACTTCTCCTTCGCATTCTAAATCTCCTATTTGTAAGTGAGAAGTTGAAAATAATATTCCAACACCCACTGCTAAAATCCTAAACACACCAGATAATTCTTCTCCTGAACCCCCTGAAGTACAACCTTTGATTCATAAACTACAAGGGTTTTCCATATCCCAAGAACAATCTGAGTTATCCCAAGGCAGTGTAACTTCACAATATATCCCATCCTAGCCCCTTACTAGAGTTAAGAGTGAAAAACTTGGTATTCCACCAGTCCAATTTCCTCTACCAAGTAGAAAAAAGGCTAGGAAAACACCATCTGAATCTAAGAATGAGACTCTATCATCATCACCATCTATTCCATCCATACCATTACAATATCATTCATCCCTTTCCCAACTTCAAATCATAGTTCAAACAGGTATAGGAACTTTAGCATCCTCTACCCAATCACTTTCTACCCCTTCATCACCCTCTTCTACTGTTACCTCCACAAGGGCACATAATCAACCTCAACCTAGGCCATGGACCAATCCAGGAGTGGTCAGAATGGCTGCACCTTTAAGCCAATTTCCAGCTTATCCTGAAAAATGGTTACCAAGATTTAATCCTGACATTGGCCTATTAGCAGAAGAACATATAAATAATTTCATGTTATCCATCAACTTGAATGGAGTAACTGAGGAAGATGTTGTTGTTATACTATTTCCATACACTCTACAAGGAGCAACAGGATCATGGTACTTTTCATTGCCACTAGGTTCTATCAATAGCTGGGATGCTTTTGAAGAGAAATTTCTAAGTTTGGATACGATAGGTCTATATCAACTCTGATCAATGGTCTCTCCAATCTTAAATCTGAATCAAAGGAACCCATCAAATACTTCAACTCACGCTTTAGAAAGATGTTGAATAAAATTCTCGTGACATCCAAGCCTAGTGAGGAAGTTCGAAATTAATGGTATATCTTTTCCTTGCCTTCAAACATAGCCATTTTCGTTGATACGGCTGCTAAACCAACACTAGCAGAGAATATGAAAGAAGAAATTGCTGTTGAAAAATGTATCCTAGCTTTGGAAAATAAAATGCTATAGAAGAAAGGAAATCCAAAAAATTTACCTTTAGAGATGATTCAAAGAAGAAAGTAGTCAAGGATCCATATGACATGGAAGGTTTACAAAAAGTTCTTAAAACTATGTCTAATGAAATGGTTGAAATAAAGAAGTAGGTAGCTGAGACTTCTACCAAAAAACATTTTAGGAACTTTAAAATAAATCAACCGACTAATCCTAAACCACCTAATGCTATATCTAATTCCGAATCTGATCTAGAAGATGATGAAGATGAAGATACGGTTTTATCAGCTGAAGAAACGGAAGAAGATGAAACAGTTGAATGTCATGGAGTGTGGGACTTTATCTTACCCAATTCTGATAATGAAAGTGAACATGAATCTCTCCTAGTAAATACCGAAAGAAAAGGTATAGTTGAGCCTAATCAGGTAAATTCTAAGAAGAAAAATTCAAGTCCTGCTACTAAAGACAAAACTCCCACAAAGAAAACTCCAGTTGCACCTCCCCACAATCAACCATCATCCTCCAATCCTCCCTCATCATCTAAAATGCTAGTAGTTTCAGACAACATGGATTATAACATTGTGGAAGACATGAAGAAGACTCGAGAAAATATTTCTTTGCATGAACTTAGCAAGCTGAAACATCAACAAAAGTTGTTGCTTAAAGAATTAAATGTCGTACCTTCTTCTCCTCTTCCAACTATTGTATTGTCCAAGGCTGCTAAAGGATCGGGTAAGCCACCATTTGATAAGGTAGATGCTACTGATGTTGTTTTAATTGGAGATAGGTCAAATTCTCATACTCCTCCTTTTCTCTTAACTTATGAGATCTACAATAGAAATTTGCATAATTGGTTGATAGATTCATGGGATTCATCAAATATTATGCCAGCCTCCATTTGCTCCAAATTAAATATTGAGCCCCAGAACTCCACAGTTCACATTGTTCAATTACATCAAACTAAGGTACAAGTTTTAGGATTGATAAATACAGTTACTATCAGATTAGCAGCTGATCCTAGGGTTGTCCAAAAAATTGATATATTAATCACTGACATCCCTGAGTTTTATGGTTTGATTCTGAGCAAAGATTGGTCTGAAAAACATCATGGTTATATTTCGACTAATTGGTATGACATGTGGCTTCCCTATAATGGGAAGCCAAATCAAATTGAAATAGATCGCGAAAAGCATTTGACTCATATAGTAACTGAGTTTGAACAAGAGAATCAACTTGTAGCCTTCAATAATAATATTCTCGGAAACTATTCGGTTGAGTCATTTTTTGGGAATTTTAATGCTCAACAATCTCCTTTTCCTGTTAATAGTGTCATATCACAAATTGAAAATTTCTCTCATGTTGATACCTAAAAGTGTGTTAGTGTTACATATGAACTTGTAAATAAGCCTGAAAATAAGCCTTTATTTTGGTCTTTGTATTTCGATGGATCAAAATCCAATGAGGCTGTAGGAGCAAGATGTATTTTAGTTAGTCCAGAATGGGAAAAACAACGTTATCATGTAGATTGGAATTTGAGTGTACCAATAACACTGCAGAATATGAGGCATTGATTCAAGGGCTCTATAAAACAATAGGCCTGAATATCCAATATCTAAAAGTATTTGGTGATTCTGAGATTGTTATTAAGCAAGTAAGAGATACTATCCATTTTCTCTCGGGTCATCTCAAACATTATCAATTACTTGTTCAGGATATCATAGCTCATTTTCTGGCATTTGACATAGTTCCTATTCCTAGATTACAAAATGCAGTAGCCAACCTTTTGGCTAATGTTGCTTCTAATCTCCTTCCATCCATAGTCCAGATAGATTTTCAATTGAACTAATTTTTCGACCATCTGTCCTAGATAATGTCACCAATTGGTGTGTATTTAATCACAATGAGGATATCCTAAATTTCCTGACTTCTGAAGGATCTTATGACGAGCATATTATCGATGAAAGTGATCACGATCTTCAATTAAAAAGACTCAATGAAAATCCTATTCCTAGATCTGTGGTCAAGCTAGAAGATCTTTATGATATTAAGGATAGATTCAAAAAGGTTACTGATGCAAAACTTCAAAGTTCTACTTTAAAGTTTGAATTAGTAAATTTTGGCACTGAGGCCAAACCCCAGAACGTGAATCTAGGACTTGTACTTTCATCAGAGGAAAGATTTTCTTTCATCATATTATTAAAAAAATGTAAAAATGTTTTCGCTTGGAATTACGAAGCTCTGAAACCTTATGGTACCTCTATAATTCAACACACAATTCCAATGATTTCTGATGAGAAACATGTACACCAAAAACTGAGGAAAATTCACCCAAATCTCGAAAGTAAAATCAAAGCAAAGTTGAATAAACTCCTTAAGGCTAAAATAATCTTTCTTGTCAGACATTCTAAATGGGTTTCAAGCTTAGTACCTGTAAGGAAAAAGAACAATGATATTAGAATTTTCATAGATTTTAGAAATCTCAACAAAGAATGTTTGAAAGATAATTTCCCATTACCAACAATGGAACAGATACTTCAATTAGTTGCTGGCTTAGGGTTAATGTCTTTTCTTGATGGTTTTTCAAAATATAATCAAATACTAGTACATCCAGATGACAGATTAAAGACTACATTCCGGACTAAATGGGGACATATGCTTATCAAAAAATGCCTTTTGGTTTGTTAAATGTTGGAGCTACTTTCCAACGAGCCACGAATATAGCCTTCAAAGGTTTGATCAACAGAACAGTCGTTGTTTACTTAGATTGCATAATTGTCTATTCTAAGAATAGAACCAATCATCTACATGATTTAAAACAAATCTTTGAACGTTGTAAAAAATATGGGGTTTCTTTAAATCCCCAGAAATCATTCTTTTCTCTGAATGAAGGTAAGCTCTTAGGGTTTATTGTATCCAAAGATGGCATATACATTGATCAGGATAGGATAAAAGAGATTTTTGATATTCCTTTGCCACATAACAAGAAATCTATGCAAACATTTTTTGGACAAATAAATTTTGTGAAAAGATTTGTTCCTGATTTTCTCAGATAGTTTTACCCTTGCAATCTATGATTAAGAAAATTCAGTTTTCAAATAGGGACATAACGAAAAAGAGGCTTTTGACTCGATCAAACAAGTAATCATTAATGCTCCTCCATTGAATACTCCAAATTTCTCTAGTCATTTTATTTTGTATACTTTAGCCACTGAAACATCTTGTGTTGTTGTTTTAACAAAAATCAATGACCAACAAGTAGAAGCACACATATCTTTCTTTACTTCTAATTTGCAAAGTGTTGAGCTTAACTATTCAAAATTTGAAAAACAAGCTTTCACTGTATTTAAATCTATCAAATACTTTAGACCATTTCTCCTAAAAACACACACTAAAGTAATAGTCCCATTATATGCAGTGAGACAGTTGCTGGTTCAAAGGGAGGTAGGAGAGAAGAGATCCAACTGGGTAACAACTTTACAAGAATATGATATTGATACTAAACCAGTGAAAAATTTTAGAGGGCAAGGTTTTGCAAGTTATTGGCGGGAGCTTCTAATATTCCATACCATGAAGATTCAAATAATATTGCACAAGTAAATGAGTTAAGTATCACTAATTCAGAATCTCAATATGCTGATCTAATCTTTTACTTGAAAAATGGATATGCTCCCCCGGAAATCAATTACAAACAAACGTACCTTAAGATTAAAAGCCAAACACTTTGAAATCATTGATAATGTGTTATTCAGAAGAATTATGATTTGATTTTATTAATATGCCTTGAAAAAACTGAAGCACACACTGTTTTGCAAGAATTACATGATGGCCTAGTAGGTGGACATTTTGGATGAGACAGTATAGCTCACAAAATAATACATGCTAGATATTATTGGCCAACTTTGTTTAAAGATGCCCATGACTATGTAGGGAAATGCAAGGTATGCCAAACTGCTAGCAGAAGACAAAGGAGACCAGCCTTTCCTCTACAACAAGTAAACATTGAGCAACCATTTGAACCATGGGGACTCGATATTATAGGAGAAATTGTCCCACATTCTTCCAAGCAACATAGATACATCCTCATGGCCATAGAGTACTTCACAAAGTGGGTAGAAGAAATTCCTCTAAAGGTAGCCAATTCTAATGCAATTATTGAATTTATTGATCAGTTCAACATTACAACGTCTGGTTTACCTAACATGCTTATTTTTGACAAGGCATCTTATTTTTCAGGAAATAGTATAGTTGAATTTTCTCTTTAGAGAGATTTTAAGTTAAAATACTCTGCAAATTACTATGTTGAAGGAAATGGATTAGCAGAGTCAACTAACAAGAATCTCATCAAAATTATTAAATGAATTGCTGATCAAAATCAGAAGAATTGGCATAAATCTTTGATATCTGGATTATGGGAAGATCACATAACTCAGAAGGCCTCAATAGGTACTTCTCCTTTTAACTTAGTGTATGGGAAAGAAGTTGTAATACCTCCAAATTTAGTGTTGGAAATTATACTAAGAGGGGGGGGTGAATCAATATTAGCAAGTCAATAATATTTCATTTCTATAATCAGATTCATATACGCTACTTCAGTTAATGGAACTTGCATGTATATGGAACTATATTTAAGGCAACTAATGTATATCCTGCAAACTTATGATTTAGTTAATTTATCATATGTTGATCTTTAATCAGTGCATCAGAACCATATAAACAGTAACCAGGTGCAGTAAAACAGAACAAACAATCACACACACATGAACACAAGATATAAGGTGGAAGCCCAATGTGGGTGAAAACCACCTACTGCAATCGTCTCTATCTTCTTTTTAATAAGAAACTTCTTTTTATAATTTTTGTACTGGTGCAGTCTTATTCTAGTACACAGGCTTCTACCCGCAGAAGGCTAAAACCTTCTCTCATTCTCAAGCTTCTCCTGGAAGGGAGCTACAACCCCCTAGCTCTTGTACTAGCTGATATGTTTACTAGTACGTAGGTGCTGCCCTAGAAAAGGCTACAACCTTCTCTTTTCTTCCAGGGACCACATTTCATAAATTTTCAAACTGGATCCATCAATAGCATCATTCAAACATCTGCATCAATCAATCTCCTTTGCACCAACCACAACTTGAATCAATCAATCACTCTTCACAATGTTGTAACCAGAACACGTTAACTGGAAAACAGTAACCAGAACCCAGAACACCATAACATCAACCAGAAGTAGATAAAGCATATTTTATGAGGTATACGCTACTTCAATATGTCGAACCTATGTGCATACACACTTTTCTCAAGGCGAACCTGCGTACAGATCTACAAATCAAATTTAGGATATACGTTGTTTTGATATGCATAACCAACGTATATACGTGCCTTTGCTAACGTGAACCTACGTACAGATCTATAAATGATGATTTAATATTTACAATAATTCCAAACTTCAGTTATACCAATATCATCATATTTATAGTCTACAACATGTGCCAGTTATTCAGATAAAAGATCAAAACACACAAATATCCTTCACTTCAAGCCTTAAGAGCTTGGCCCATCATTAGATCTTATCCTTCATCAAGCACTAAGGTTGATCCTGGATTTAGATCCAGCTGTGCACCATAACCCAATAACCTGTATTCTAGATCTTGCTCTTCATTAGATATTCAATGCATGAGAGTTTTTGCCTAATGATCTTCTCCTCCTTTTATAGTCTTAGGACTTACTCAATACCATGGACCAGAACCACTTAGAACCAATACCTTGGACCAAATACTTGGGCTCAACACTTCGGACAAGATATCTTGGACCAATACCAAGGATCAAAATACCATGGACCAAATAACATGGACCAAAACTGAGTTTTCCAACATGTACACACCTTTCCTTCCGTGAACGTGTGTGTGTACGCTATACACGCCTTTTGGTCTGCGAACCCACATGTACACGCAGCTTGGTCAATGGGGAACCTACATATACCTCTCTTTCTTCATTCTGTGAGTCTCAACTATGATCTGTCATCTGAGTGAGTTGCCATCAAGGACAACACCTGTGTCATAGTGCCAAATCTGTGTCATAATGCCAACAATCTCCCCCTTTGGACTTGATAGCAACCCCAAGTCACTCCCATGCATATTGGGGAAACAAAATAGGTCGTTTCATGACCTTGACATTAAAATATATACATGAAATAGAGACCAAAGATCTGAAACAAGACCATGATAGTTATCAGCAACTATCATCAGTAGCATCTGTCAATCACCATCGAGACCAAAAGCCATGATCTCCCCCTGAACATGTTCCACCTAAATAAAAAACAATTGTGAATGTGTACCAAGATCTTCTAAGATAATGCCAACAATGCATTATTATAAGTATATACTCCCCCTATGCAAGATGATCATTGTCAGACCCATATTAGACTCCTTTCATCCTGAGTTTGGCCCACTGTTTTTTCTTCAAACCAACATATACGCGACTGTATGTACGTGGATACACTTCATGGAACTCGTGTATAACCACTTTCCTCTGAAACAGATAAGTTTTAACTGCAAGATGATGCATCAACTACTCCTAGCATCTATCTGAGATATTCAAATGTCTCTCTAGGCAGTGGTTTGGTGAATATATTAGCAACCTCTTCTTTGGAGGGAACATACTCCAATTTGACCTTTTCTTTAAACACTTGTTCACGTAGAAAATGATATTTCATGGGTATGTCCTTGGTCTTGGAATGCATGATTGGATTCTTTGAAATGTTGATTGCACTTGTATTATCACATAGAATGGAGATGGGTGGAATACATGTGATCTGAATTTCTTGCAATGTTTGCATCATCCAAAGAAGTTGTGTGCAGCAAGATGCAACAACCACATATTCTGCTTTAGCTATAGATAATGCAATTGAAATTTGTTTCTTGTTGAACCAAGACACTAATCTAGAACCCATATAGAATGCAACACCAATAGTGATTTTTCTATCATCAATGCTTCCCACCAAATCTACATCTGTATATGTATGAAGTGTAAGATTTGTATCTCTGGGATACCATAAACCAAAATTCTATGTTCCTTGAAGATATTTTAAAATCCTTTTGACTGCCTGAAGGTGTGATTCCTTTGGATTGGCTTGGAATCTTCCAACTATTCCCACTGCATGCATGATGTCTGGTCAGGTACCTGTTACATAAAGCAGACTACCAATCATGGATCTATAGGTTGGTTGATGTACTGCTACTGATTCATCATTTGAGCTGAGACTGCATCCTGTAACCATAGGGGTACATATTGGTTTAGAATCTTCCATGCCATATTTTTTCAAGATCTGCTTGAGATACTTTGTTTAAGATAGAAAAATACCATCTTTCTTTTGTTGAACTTGTAGACCAAGAAAATATGTGAGCTCACCAAGCATGGACATTTCAAATTCTTGCTGCATTACCAAAGCAAAGTTTTGACTCATGGCTTCTTCATTGCTTCCAAAAATGATATCATCAACATACACAACAAGTATTAGCAATTTATTGTTTTCAATATTTGCATATAGATTGCTATCAGCTGATCCTTTTGAAAAACCTTGTTGATGGAGGTATTTATCATGATAGTAATACCAAGCCTTTCGAGCTTGTTTTAGACCATAGAGAGCCTTTCTGAGTCTGCATACAAGTTTTGGATAATTTCCAAGGATGAATCCATCTGGTTGCTCAATCTATACTTCTTCTTCTAAGTCCCCATTAAGAAAGGCAGATTTTACATCCATTTGGTATACATTGAATTTCTGAAAACTAGAAAGAGCAAGGAACATTCTTATGGCTTCTACTCTAGCAACAAGTGCAAAAGTTTCTTCAAAATCTATACCTTCTTGTTGAGCATATCCTTTACAAACGAGTTTGGCCTTGTTTCTAATAACTTCACCATTTTCATTCAACTTGGTTTTGAATATCCATTTGGTTCCTATGATATTCTTATCATGAGGTCTAGGAACTAATTCCCAAGTATTATTCTTTTCAATTTGCTCAAGTTATTCAGTCATGGCCTTGACCCAACATTCATCTTTGCATGCTTCATTTACATTTTGAGGTTCAATGGAGGAAAGCAATGCTAGATAGCTTGAAGCTTCTGTAATAGTTCTTCTTGTTTGCACACCTGCCTCTTTCTGTCCCAAAATTTGAGTCTCTGGATTATTTTTCTAAACATACCTAGATGGAGTCTTTTCTTCTGTCGTTATCTATTCTTTTGGTGCTTCATTGGTTTCTTCTTCAGAATTAGTCTAATTTGATGTGGAAAGATAATCCTCATCTTCTCCACAATCTTATATTTTTACTTGCTTTGGAATTTTGCATGCTTCATCAACCACAACATAAATACTTTCAATAATTTTTCCAAGTCTTTTATTATAACGCTTATATCCTTTACTTCGAGAAGAGTAACCAAGGAGAATGCCTTCATCTGCTCTGGGTTCAAACTTGCCAAGTTTTTCATCAGTCCTTTTGATATAACATTTGCTTCCAAAGACTTTGAAGTATTTTAGGGTAGGAGTCTTACCATACCAAAGTTCATGTGGAGTTTGAGTGTTGTTTACCTGAACATTTTCTTTGTTGAGAATAGTGACAACAACGAATGCAGCTTCACCCCATAAGGTTGCAGGAGTTCTAGACTCATCTAGCATAGCACAAGCCATTTTTTGAACAGTTCTATTCATCCTTTATACCACTCCATTTTGTTGAGGAGTCCCTGCTATGGAGAATTTCCTTTTTATTCCATGTTCTTCAAAAAAGTCAAAGAATTCATCCGAGGTAAGTTCCCCTCCTCGATCAGATCTAAGACATTTGATTTTGCGATCTGATTCATTTTCAACCAGGACTTCGAAGGCTTTGAATTTTTCAGATGCTTCATCTTTATGCTTTAGAAGCCCTATCCAACACATTTTGGAAAGATAATCAATGAACAATATAAAGCATTCCTCTCCACAAGGTGACTTTTTCCTTAATGGACCATATAAATCAGTATGAACAAGTTCTAGAGGCTTAATAGTTGATCCTTCCTTTTCATGGAATTATGACTTGGTTTGCTTACCAAATTGACATTTTTTTCATACTGTATTTTCTGGAATGCTGATATTAGGAAGATCACGAACAACCAGGAATTTTCTTACTTTTCTTATTTGAGAGAAGCTTAAATGCCCCAATCTTCTGTGCCATAGCCAATGTTCACATTTTTTCTTAGATAACATTGTTGTTGTCTTCCCTTGAGTATATATAAGTTGTTTGGAGTTCTTATACCTTTGATCATGGTTTCTCTTGTATCAGGCTCATGAACAACACATCCATTTGATTGAAATACTACTTCATTTCCTTGATCACACATTTGACTGACACTCAAAAGGTTATGCTTTAGACCATCAACATACATAACATTCCTAGCCTTAACTTTTTCTTTTAAAAGAACAAAACCTTTACCTTTTATGACAGCAGGAGTGTCATTTCCAAATGAGACCTTATTTTCCTTTTCTAAGGCGTTATATGACTGAAGCTTTTATTTATCACCTGTCATGTGTTTCGAGCATCCAATGTCGATGTACCATTGATTTTCTTGTCCTTTTGCATAGAGGGATATACCACATCTTTCTGTTTGTGGTTCTTTCCTTCTCCATATTTTGGGATTTAATGAAGTTTGCTCCTTCTGAGAAGTTTTCCGAAATTTACTCCTGCATTCAGATTCTTCGTGACTAAAGTTTTTGCAGATAGGGCATTCTATTTCATTTTCAAGAAGATAAAAATTATTGTAGGTCCGGTTCATGATCCCTGTCACATTCCTTTGATTTCGTGCTTCTCTAGTCATGATGGTCTTGTAAGCAACACATTGAGTAGCTTTGTTTCCAAAGTTATGACATGAAAAACATTGGTCGTTAAAGAAGTTCCTGCAATTATCGAATCTACTAACATGGTGATTGTATTTTCTATTGATATTCATTCTTGAAGCAAATTGAGTATGATTTACCTGAGGTTTGTAGCTTCTGTTCATCATTGAAGTAAATTGAGCCTGATTTACTGGGTGATCTGCCTTATGCCTTTGTTGTTGATTATCAAATTGTTCATTCCTCTTTGCTACATCAAGATAACTTTTAGTGGAGGTTGACGACTTCTGTGCTTGGGATGCTTCTTCAGTATATCAAAGAACTTTCTTTATCAGAGGTGAATGCTGCACTTTGATATTTTCATTTAAGGTTTCTAATCCTTTAGTAAATATAATATTGAGGTCTTTTGTTTTCTCAATATCCTTTCTTAGACCCACAATTTCACATTCTAGTTTTTCATTATGTTTTTCTCTTTTAGTAAGTTGAAATGTCAGAGTATCTATAATCATATTCTTTTCTCCTAAACATATTTTGAGTTTAGAGATTTCTTCGTAAAGGTCATCTTCATCTAAAGCATCTAAGAAATCATCATCTTTAAAAGCCATTAGAAATCTATGGTCATTACTATTTTCATCTTCATCACTATTTGATAAACCATCGCTACATTCATGAGTATAGTAGCTCTTCTTCCTTGCACTTTGTTTTCTATTCCATTTTGTTGATTCCTTACCTTTATCAAGCTTATCTTTATGAGGAAATTTGGCAGCATAATTCCCGACTCTTCCACAAGTAAAACATTTGAAAGGTAGTTTACCTCTGAATCTCTTGGAACCCCATTGAAGGTTCTTGACAAAGTTTGCTTCTTCCTCTCCTTTTGAAATATGTCCTGATTCATTGAGTTCTTCTCTTCCTGAAGCTTTGAATGTGGCTTCTCTCATATCTAATGGACCTCCTTTTCTCATTTTTAAATTAGTTAAGATTTCGTGCAGCTGTGTCATAGTAATATTCTGAAGATCCTGCTTTTCTTCTATGGCAAATACTTTTGATTCAATCTTAGTAGACAAGGATCTTAACACCTTTTCAATTAAAGTAACTTCTTTTATCCCTTCACCCAAGTTCTTCATGCAATTAACAATCTCATCTATACGTAAGAAGTAACTAGTGATACTTTCATCATTGTGCATTTTGAGAGTTTCATATTGAATTATGAGAGATTGCACTTTTGCACATTTTACGTGATTGTCTCCTTCATATCTTAGAATGATCTTGTCCCATATTTCTTTGGTTGTTTTGAGCTGCATAACTTTGACAAATTCTGATTGCGACAGACTCCCCAATCATGTATTGATAGCCTTGGCATTGGTTTCATATTTCTTTTTACGTTCTATATCTGTAGGAATTGCTGATGGAGATGTATATCCTCCTTCCACGATTTCCCAGACATATGTTCCAAGAAATTGAAGATAGGTTGTGGTTCTTACCTTCCAATAAACCAAGTTGCTCCCATCAAAGATTGGTCATCTAATGGATCCCTCTCTTTCATAGTTACTCATCATGATAGATCTTCCTTCAAGCGATCAAGCTTCTTTTGAAAGACTTGCTCTGACACCAATTGTTGGAAATAATATTGAGAGGGGGGGGGGGGGGGTGAATCAATATTAGCAAGTCAATAATATTTCATTTTCATAATCAGATTCATATATGCTACTTCAGTTAATGGAACTTGCGTGTATACGCAACTGTATTTAAGAAAACTAGCGTATATCCTACGAACTTATGATTCAGTTAATTTATCATATGTTGATCTTTTATCAATGCATTAGAACCATATAAATAGTAACCAGGTGTAGTAAAATAGAATAGACAATCACACACACATGAACACAAGATATAAGGTGGAAACCCAATGTGGGTGAAAACCACCTGCTGCAATCGTCTCTATCTTAATTTTAATAAGAAACTTCTTTTTACAATTTTTGTATTGGTGTAGTCTTATACCAGTACGCGGGCTTCTACCTGCAAAATGCTACAACCTTCTCTCATTCTCTAGCTTCTCCTAGAAGGGAGCTACAATCCCCTAGCTCTTTTATAAGCTGATATGTTTACTAGTACGTAGGTTTCGGCCTACAGAAGGCTACAACCTTATCTTTTCTTACAAGGACCACGTTTCATAAATTTCGAGACTAGATCCATTAATAACATCATTCAAACATCTTCATCGATCAATCTTCTTTGTACCAACCACAACTTGAATCAATCAATCAATTTTCAAAATGTTGTAACCAGAGCACAGTAACCAAAAAATAGTAACCAGAACCCATAACACTATAATAGCAACTAGAAGTAGCTAAAGCATATTTTATGAGGTATACACTACTTCAATGTGTCGAACTTCCGTGCATACGCACTTTTCTCAAGGCGAACCTGCGTACAGATCTGCAAATCAAATTTAAGATGTATACACTATTTTGATATGTAGAACCAGCATGTATATGCGCCTTTTCTAAGGTGAACCTACGTAGAGATCTATAAATGATTTAATATTTACAAGAATTCCAGACTTTAGTTATACCAAGATCATCATATTTATGGTCTACAACATGTGCCAGTTATTCAGATAAAAGTTCAAAACACACAAATATACTTCACTTCAAGTCTTAAGATCTTGACCCATCATTAGATCTTATCCTTCATCAAGCACTAAGGTTCATCCTTGATTTAGATCCAGTTGTGCACCATAACCCAATAACATGTATTCTAGATCTTTCTCTTCATTAGATATTCAATGCATGAGAGTTTTTTCCTAATGACCTTCTCCTCCTTTTACAGTATAAGGCCTTACTTAATACCATGGACCAAAACCACTTAGAACCAATACCTTGGACCAAATACCCAGGGTGAACACTTCGGACAAGATACCTTGGACCAATACCAAGGATCAAAATACTGTGGACCAAATACCACGGACCAAAAATAAGCTTTCCAACATGTATGCACCTTTCCTTCCATGAACATGCGTGTGTATGTTATACGTGCCTTTTGGTTTCCGAACCCGCGTGTACATGTAGCTTGGTTAATGGGTAACCTATGTATACCTCCCTTTCTTCATTTTGTGAGCGTGAAGTATGATCTGTCATCAGAGTGAGTTGCCATTAAGGACAAAGCCTATGTCATAGTGCCAAATATGTGTCATAATGCCAACATTTAGCACTCCCATCAATAGCCCGAGTGTAATTTATTGAAGAAATCCCTTCTTCTTCTATTCAATTGAGGTTTGATCAAATCCTTAAATTGGATGAGGAAAGAGAAAAGGCCAAAATTACTCATTCTAAACTTCAACAAATCATTAAAACTCCTTTTGATGCAAGTTCTATTGGCTCAAAATCATTACACACTGGTGACCTCATTTTGAAATGGGATAAAGCACATGGAGACAAAGGTAAGCATACCAAATTTCAAAAGATGTGGCTTGGACCATTTCAAATCATTGAAAAGAATCAGGCTCATCAACGTTTCGACTGCAAGGTTTAATAGGAAAGAGAGATTCCCAACCTATGAATGGGCTTATCTTAAAGAAATTCTTCTCCTAAGGAGGTAACCCCTTCTTACCTGTACATATTCTTTATGCAAGCTAGTTTCTTTTAGGAATTAATGTTGTAAATAGTCTCCCATTGACTTTTCACTATTGAAAAGCTCTTTGAAATAATATTGTGAATACTTGCTTTCAAAAATAGAACCTTTTAAGGAAATGATTACAGTTTTGGAAACTAGATAAAACATGAAACTCTAAGAAACTCTTTAATTTTGTGAAATCTTCCAGACCTTGAAAATACAGTAAATCATTTTGAATTTTTATAAAGTTAAGAAAGGTTATTTATAAAAAAGGTAAGGAATTTCTCCAGCTAAGCATCCACAACCCTAAAATTGTGATCCACAAACTGTTAAGTAGTAAGTCATTCACCCCATCCACTAGGTTTATGATTTTTCAAAGTGTAATTCTAAAATATATCTGATTTAAAAGGTAAGAGGTGTCATGCCGAGCCTGCTTAACATGATCATAAGGAAGTAATTAAACTGGCATTACCAATGTTGCATATCAAAATAGGGTAATGACTTATCATCATAAGACAAGGGGTCTCATTATGAGCTAGATTGTTCAATTCAATTATAACCAGTGAATGGCATTGTCATCATCTGGTTCCCAAACCAGGACAATGGCTTTTATCGAAAAAATGAAAAAGTAAAAAATAAAAAATATATGTAAACATATCTTTTGGATTTATCTTTCAAAAATTTATACTCTTAGTTGGATGGGACAATGAATGACTGATGGTTAAGAGGTAACCCTGTCAAGACTATAGAATTTTGATGGCAGCAGAGGCACTACCTCTGACAAAAGAGTAAATTAAAAAAAAGCTAGGTTGGAAGAGCCCCCTACTTTACCTTTAACAACAAATCAAAGCTGGAAGAAACCAAAAATGTTTTCATTTTATCATAATGGTTTATACAAGACGTCGCAAAATTCATATATTTTTATTTCAGAGTAAAGTTTTATCTAACTAATTCTTAGATAGTTGTCTTTTCCTCAATTCATTCTACATAAGAAAGTTTTAGAAATTTCATCATTTTTTTCAGAGATAACTGGTTCTCCCAGTGAATCGCCAATTGTTGTGCTATACAACAACCCCCCATTTCAATTTTTAAACTCTTAGTCTTAAAAATGCTAAATAAGAAATGGGTCCCCTTTTGTATATAATAAAAGCAATAAACTTTTGAATAAAATAAATTTTACATAGAAGTCATATGAAAATTTCTTTTGGAGTAGTTAGGACTGCTCATCGCAAATCACATTTCTTTAGAACCCATGAAAATCCATTTGAAGAGCTTGCGATGCGATCATAGTCATAACAAAACCCTCATTGCAAAGTTTTATCAAGGTAAGCCTTTTATACGCACGATGTAATAAAACTATTACTCTCCCACAACGCTGATCCCACAGGATGATTTAAAGCAGTATTGAAACTTTGTGATGCGATAATGCTATCGCAAATCGCATATCGTTGATTCATAGTGAAGCGTCTATAGAAATCCATTGAAATCTCATGATGCGATAAGGCTATTGCAAATCGCGTATCACTGATTCATAAAGAAGCATCCAATATACTGCATTAAAGAATCGTGATGCGATTTAATTTTCGCATGGCGCGCTCTCGATAAAAATAAAGTGATAAATATTATGAATACATGCGGTAAAGGGATAAATCGATTATAAATAAATGATGTGATTTTCGAAGATTAAAACCCAGTGTCTCCCCACGCCAGCTCAACAGTCACCGTAATCGTAACTATGCAAACAAACCTTTTGAGTGTGGCGCTCATAACTCTTGATTTGTGATAGACGATTATTACACAAATATTAAAATAATACAATCATTGCTCGCAAATCGTAGAGTCACGAAACCTATTCTACAAAAGATCGTTACAAGACTTGCGACACAACATATGAGTTTAGCATTAAAGTTTCATGTTGGAAGTTACGACAAAACATTAAGGAGCTATTATGGGTAAGTCCTTTGAAGATTTCATCCGAGATAGGTAAGTACAATATAATATCTCAGGCATCTAATGCACTTAACTATGTTTGGTATGTAACTTGTATTATCTCTTTTCAAGTTTTTCAACTGTTACGCTCCTCTTTCTTATTTTGCAGAGCTGACTGAGAATCACAAAATCAGGCAAGATGTCCAAGAAATATCGGAAAGCAAAGGCTCCCGTTGTAGTGGAAGAAGCACCAGCAAAAATGGTGGTAATTGTAGATACTACCTGTCTAGGCCTCGGTAAAATCTCGTTGGAAGGCATCTTTGCTTTACCTGAAGTAGAATATCCAATGGAAATAGAAGAAGAAGCACCGATGGATGGAATCGATAAAATAGAAAGCATGCTCAATGACTTGGCCAGCTCCTTCCAACATAAAAAACAACCCGAGCCAAAGTTTTACCATATAATGATCTAGTAAGGTGGGTGATCGAAAGTATTAATATAATAGATAGGGCCTTCTTCACAGCCAATGGGAAGATGTTCGGGACATTCAAGCCTGAAAATGTTAAGAAGATGTATCATTTGTCGGATCCCTAGTGGCACTACAACAAGGCATTTATGGAAGCTTTCGCTAAGGAGAATGACCTAGAGTCAGACCCTATCAAACAGTGGAGACATTTTCCAAACAAGAATAAACACGAATCTTCTAGTATGTACTCTGTGGACTCTTTAGCATCCCTGTATTTTTATGCTGATACAATGGTATGTAGGCTCTTTGGAAGCCCAAATTTTGCTAGGTTTTCTATAGAAAGGGTCCCATTAATAGAAGCAGCAGTCAACTCTTTTATTATGGATTGGGAACCCATTCTATCAGATAAAATGGGCAGTAAAATATTAGATTATAGAAAAAACGGATTTGTCACCACCTGAGTCATGCCCCCATTTTATATGAGCGCCTACATAATGGACACAATCTGTTTTAATTTTGACTTTCCCACTTTGGGTTGGAAATGGACTGTTCAAGATCCAACCCCCATTCATATTTATCATAAGTATCTATGGAAGTCTTACTACTTGAATCACATATACAGAATTTTCCATGGTTTTGTTTTACCTATTCCTCAAGCCATTTTGAACAAGCCTACTCCTCAAGTCTTTGACAAATCCATCATTGACTTAACTTTAACTGAGATTTGGTTCGGAGAGGATAATTTCACCTATATTAGCATTTTTGGGAGTATTACAGACCCTTATGTCCTTCCACTCTATATTCTAGACAAGTTGTTACCAAGGGAAATAGCATACTAGATAGTGGAAAAGGGGATGACTAGAAACCTTGAAGACTCTAAAAAACAAGTGTGGCGTCCATTTCCCCTCCACTATGGCACTTATACATTTCATGATTTTAAACATGCCGAGAAAGAGGCAGAGAAAAATAAGGACCTGAGTCTAGCAGTGATTCCTAAGAGACAATATGATCCAAACAAGGTCACTTAAAATTTCACCAGTCAGGTGAAAATTGCTAAATTTATACATGAGGAGGATGAGTTTGATGATTTATTCACTTCTACAGAGTTATTCTCACAAGTAACTCATCTGGCAAGATTCAAACTAGGAGCCACAAAGATGGATAAATTCATGGAATATAGGATACAGAGGTTACATACATTACCTCTATATTTATTGAATACTACCCCTACTATTCAGCAAGTAGAGCACAACAAGGAGGAGACTATTGAAGAGATTTCCAGGCAAGGGGAAACAATTGAAAAGACCAGTGAACCCCTTAGCACAGATGTTAATATTGACCACATCTTGATAAAAGAATGGGAACAATTTGATCAACAGATCAAAAGCCAGAGTGACCTGTTGAACAGTATCGCATCAGCGTCACTCGCAACTCAACAACCCATTATTACTAAGAGCATGATTGAAGGGACACCCAGTACAGACATAGCTCAGAAAGAAGTTGAAATAATCCCTGAAATTCCTTTAGGTGAAATTACATTAAATATTGAGGGAATACCACCTTTGGATGTCTTTTACAACCCTAAGCACAGGGCTATAGTTAGGAAATAGAGAAAAAAGAGGAAAATTCACTAGACATCATCCATAGCTCCTCAATCAGAATTTATGATGTTATATGGAAGGATTCAGAGGTCAATCTTTCTGAGGATTTGAATAAGTTATCCCAATATGCATGGGATTACACAGCTGCCATAATTGATAAGGCCACTGAGGTTAATCTATTAATCAAAGAAAAAGATCAAAGGATTTCTCAGCTTGAAGAGCAAACAACAACAGAAAAACAGAAGATTAGTCGGCTTGAGGAACAGTTGGCCGAAGAAAAATAGAGGAAAGAGAAGCTCAAAGTTCAATTAAACCCGGAGAAACAAAAGAATGACCAGCATGCCATCCAGAAACAACAACAGTTGTCGCAGCAGCTCGAACAACTTTAATTGACACATCAACAAGGAATCAAGGCTAAAGAGGAGGAAATCTCACAATTACAACTATATACAGAATAGTTCAGAGATTATCCTAAGGTCGAGGAATTTAAGAAGGAAGCCTTAGAAGAAAATAAGGCCTTATTGCAACAGCTCAATCTCCTTTGGCATAAAATATCGCTTGTTGATCCATTATGCATCATAACTCCATCGCTGATCGATCAAGCAGTTAATACTAGATTAGAATTTGAGGACGCAGATGACAAGGTCACAAATTTCCTCAAATGACAAAGCACAGTGGAAGGCAGACCTGCTAACCTACCGAAAATTCAAGAGTAGCATAAAGAAGTATTATTTTCAGAATGAGAAACACAGTTAATAAAGGCAGAAAGAGCTACTTCCAGGGCCAGAGTTATAATGAACAATGTGATAGAGTTGGTAAATAATAATTTATATGGAGTAAATTTTATTTCTGATTGTTCCCCTGGAAAGCTCCCAAAAGTGAAAATGTTAGAAAATCAATGGAAGCAGGATTTGACCACCAGGAGAAGAACTCAACAAAGTACAAATCCTTACTTGGGATGCATTTTGGTCCATTTTGGTCAAGCCGCACAGTCAACAGATGACCATCAAATGCCTTACTGATGTTGTTGATCGCGTGGTGCCCGAGATTTCAGATGCCATGTACATAGGACAACTACATTCAAGAATGGGTCATCCTTCGGAAATTCATAACATGCTCTCAATTTGTCAGTTGCAGGTATATGAGAAGAAATAGATACAATGAATCTTTTCGAAGGCAATCACACTACTATTTTTGTAATTCAAATCCCATATTTTAATGTTTACAGTTCCAACAACTCTGAGCAATTTATGTTGACAGTTTGTTTTATTTCTATTATATAAACCTTTTCATGTTATTGAAGAAGGGGTCCTCAATTTGTACAAAAACTAGACTTGAGAAGTTGCACTTCTGCGCTTCTAAATTTATTTTTTTATGAGCTGTGGATCAAGGTTTCAGATTTTGTGAAAGAACTTTTTCAAGACCTGCATTTTTGTATCTCCTGGAAGTTTCTGGAATAAATCGGTGGAACTAGAATGTTATTTACAGATCAAGACTCAAATTCATGTGGTATTTCTACCACTTTTATTTTTGTCTTGATTTAATTGGCATTTCATTTAATTTTCTATTGTTGATGTGTTCAAACACTTCAAGCAATTCTATTTTGATTCACTTCTGAATGATTTACAATTGTTACATTAGAGATATATATCAATGATAAATATTATGATGTCATGTGATATGTTTTTTATAATTACTTTGTTTAATTTTTTAAACAAAGTAATCATTATTTAAATACATCTTTCTATGGATAAGTAAATCATCTATATGATTGTTTATCGGCTAGGAATTATCAAAAAGTGCATTGTTATAAGATTACCCAGGTTATCTAGGTATATTTGTATATTTTAAAGTTGCAGATTGAACTATATACCATCTCCAATATACATTTTAAAACATTCCTTCATTAAACCGCACATTATTGGGAAACTGGTCCCACAACCCCCAGTCGGAGCCACCATCCCAAACAGAAAAGGAGTTGTACTAAGGTATGGATCGGGTGGTTATCTCCCAATGTTGGTGATATGATTTTAGAGGCATCAACACATAGACACAAAGATCATGAAAGCAAACACAACACACATCCAACAAGATAAGTACCAAATCCAATGAACTAGGTCAATTTATTTAGTGCATATGAACATAACATATACCACAAACATTTAAATAACAGTCGTACAATATTCATGATAAATGGATGAACATGTGCTGGCTTAGTGAGCTTTTGGAAATTACGTGAAAGATCCAAATAAATAGTTACAATGGTGAGACACTAACTCCAATAGTGGAACATTAAGTCACTTCTTTCTCCTCCAAGGAATGATCTTCTCTCCTATGCCAAGCTAGAAGAGACAAGGCTAGCTCTCCAAAGTTTAAGCCTCCCAAAATCCCTTTAGTTCAGTTATGGGGTTTATTTTATAACATGAGAGATGACCTTTCATATCCCTTATGACTCTTGAGTTACCCTTATGACCCTTGGACTCCTAAATGACCTTTGAACTTCTATTGACTCTTTGGTCCACATGTGACTTATCATATTCCACATGTGACCCTTCAATATCTCTTTATTTCTTCATAATGGTTATTCTTTGTGCTTCCTCTCTGCAAGTTCCTCTTTGCTTATTCTCCTAGAAATATTCCTTGAGCACCATATTTCCATGTTGAGGTGGTACACTTGCCACTGAATTTCACTCATGATAAGGCAAGATCAACCTATAAATTATCTATTCTACCCCTACTTTTCTCACGGAATAATTTGATTGTGAAGGCCCTATGCAAGGATTGGGGAGGAAAGGATTGCTCAGAATTGCAGTTGAGATCAATAGTGGGTGACAGAAGGCCTCACTACTCACTGGAAATGTGCAATGCGCTACAAAGATGGTATCTTCAAGGTCCAACATATTGAGAAAGTGTAAGAGACAATTTGATGAGCTTGTTGACTGAAATTTTGTAGTGCAAAGTACTCAAGGGAAGAGGGGGTAGTGATTATGTAGGTGAGCTTCACACTAACTGAAAGAAGGCCTCCTTATGCACTAGAACTACACAATTCATGGAAGAGGCCAAGCAAGACAAGTTGATTATGCAGTGAGGGATTCTAGTCAAGCGAGGAGCAAGACTAAGCAATACAATAGCACAATGTGCAGTGATTGAGGGGAAAATTCCTATGATTAAGTAGTTGAGGGCTACAATGGATCCATTAGGGGAATTTTGAGATCTAAAATGGGCATCCTAAGAAAAATGTGCAACCAAAATAAACTTTATAAGAACCAATAGGATTCAAGATGATGATGTCAACCATGGGGGGTGGTTCACCATTTTTGGAGTAAAAAAGTAAAAGGATTATTTAATAAAACTACTTTTTAAACTCGTATTTTAAAATTATATCCCAATGGGTTTACTCAAACTTCGAGAGGAAACACTCATTTGATGAAAAATTTGATTCCTCATCCAAGGAGTACCCATGTTGCAGACTTTTGATGGACTGTGCTACACAAAAAATGAGAAATACATGAGAAAATGCGATTACAATCATGTTTTTCATGTATTTCTCATTTTTCATGTAGTAGGGTCTAGTGAAAGTATGAAAGATGGGCACTCATTGGATGAGGAATCAAATTTTTCATCCAATGAGCATTTCTGCTCAAAATTTGAGTAAACACATAGGGAGATAAGTTGAAAATACGAGTTGAAAAAATAGCTTTTTTCTTTTTCCTTCTAAAATTTGATTATGTAATCTAATCTTATTTTATTATATCTACTATTATTTTATAATTTGATTAGGAGTCCCATTTTAGACTTAAAAATCCCCCTAATGCAAACATGGATTGATTCTCCACTAGAGTTATGCAATGCATAGAGGGAGGCTCATTGGAATGGAAGACTATGTAGTTGGCTGAGGCAAGTAGTAGAATGTCAAGTCACCTTGCCAAGAAGGTTCTATCTACATTTTCAAGGAAATAGGACCTTTCCATTTCATATTTTTCTTTTGCAAGGGTATGGAGGAGGTCCCTATTGTCAAATAGAAGTTATTCATGCACTATACAAGGAAATATTGACCAAGGCTCAATGTAGTAGGTCAGTACAAGCAATAAGGGTTAGTGACCATGCTTTCAAAGTTTTCAGTGTCCAATCATAGGAGATGAACTTGAGAAAGACTTAGTGCACTATTATGGAAGGAAGAGATTTCATCAATGAGGCTCATGGATAGGAAGTGCTTATCACCTAGTGAAAGATTAATGCTTTCATAACTTGCACTAGACATGAGGACCAAGAAGTCCTCCAAAATGGTTGTGTGGGACTAGTATAGTAGGAGAGGAGAAGACACCCGAACAAGTCCAAAACATACATAAAGCACATGAATGCCATTAATAAAAGTTTTAGGGAAGAATAAGACTTATGATCAACAATCACACCTTGAAATGACAACAAAGTGATACATATTTCTAAGTGCAATAGTTGAAACATAAAATTGCGACACTTAGAACACAAGTTGCGAAAGAAGTGTCGACTTCGACCATAAAGTGCACTAAGATATAGGAATGTGTTTAGATAACACTCTTATGATATATATTACCATATAATGTGGAAGAGTGAACTAGATATGTGTCTACTAGTATCCAAATGTGCGACACATACAAGAATGGAAATGCTTAAAAGCGACACTTGAGACATTGAAAAATAGTGAAAATGATAGTTGCAAAAGCTGAATAAAATGAAAAAACACATGCCAAAGGGAAGATGATGTGAAACCAACACTTGTTAAACCAAAATAAAGTGAAAACAATATCTGCAAAAGTGCAAGTGACACTTGTGAAAGCAAAGGGGCATGAAAGTGACAATTGAGAAAACTCACTCGAATAGTTGTACAATTGCAACCAAAGTGACAATCAAATGTTATTGCACAATGACTCTCGACATAGGATGTATAGCTTACTGTATTGAACATTGTGCAAGCATTGTTCCTAGATATTACACAAGCCTTACATTTAGGAGTTGTGCAATGCCTTTGTAAGTTTGCATAGAGAGAAGTGCATTTATGAATTCATGAAGGCCTAACCATGTGTGAGAAAGTAACTTTGACAATTAGAATATGAGAAGAAGAATCAAAAAATTAATCGATTGAATTGAATATGATTCTCATGGAACGACAGATCATAATATTCTCAGTAGGCTCCATATTTCAAGTGTAAACAAAATTTTGGAGGGTGTTTTTCATAGTGACAAAGCTTTGTAAAAGACTAACAGAACTCCAATTTCTCTATTTAGGTTTTAGCCTTAAGTGAAAGGTCTCAATCCTTCAGGAAGTATTGATTCATTGTTTGGACTACCTTGGATTCCTCATTTAACCCAACTATAGATGTAGTATCCTCTATTCCCTTTCTCGGTTAAACACATTTACAAAGCTTACCATATCACAATTGTTTCAGTCTAGGAGAAGGGTAATATGTAACTGCAAGTTTAAGATGATGAGAGTCCTTATTCTCATCTCTAGTGTTGCTCCACTACCATCGAGCTTGTCCAGTGCCCCGATGGAGTCACTACAGGAACACAAGCATTGCTTCGCTACCAATGATCTTGTTCAATACCTCAGTGAAGTTATTTGCTTCTCCTCTCTGCACAAGAATCATTTCTCTTCTTTCACCATTCTATTTTATTTTATTTCCATATGATCATTGTTGTTTTATTGATGTTTTTATTGCTGAGGTGGAAGAGGGATCCCTATTTATTGAGAGCAAGAGAGTTTTTTTCCTTAAGAGACTATTGTATAACCCTCTGAAATTGATATGCTCACTATTGGTTTTCCCCTTTCCCTTATCTACTTGATTATATCAACATGTAGAACACCATCTAATTACCATACCAATTCAAGGAATGAGGATCCTAAAATAGATATGGGTGCCATGGTTCTACTCAAATCTTTCCATTTGAATGAATTGTATTTTCTATTAAAAAATCATTGACTGTAAAAGTTATATAAACCTAGATAGAGAAGAGGTTAACATATTAGCCAAGAATCGTTCATTATTACAATTTCCCCTTTTCAAGTTTCACCACATTTTATTTGAGCCAAACAAGAGTATCTTTCATGTAGGATCTTTATTATCAAAACATGAAAGGAAATATATGACAAAACAAGAGATCAAGGCCAAAAGAACAAATAAAATGGAGAACTGGACTAAAAGCAACATGTAAAACAAAAGTAAGAAAAAAAAGGAAAGACTAAAGGAGAGCAAGTGTAGGATGAGTGTAAGAGGGAAACTAGAATTTAGTAGACCTATTGCTAACCTAACCAGCTAAAAGGTCAAGGATAAGTGTAATTAAATTTCTAGTGCAACCATTGTAGTTGTTTTTTACTTTCAAACACAAAGATGAAAGCAATTAGAACTGATATAAAACAATGTGCAAAAGAGAATATAATAACTTTAATAGTTGGAATAAATTATTAAAGGTCTTGCATGTTGTTAGAAAGGTGTGCCATAACAACTAGCTTTAACCAACCTTCGGCGTTAACTTTTTGATTAAAACCAAAATCAAACAAACCTCATAAGCTTCTTACAAATGTACCTTCATATGTGTTTTACTTCTTAGCAAGCATCAATAAGGACAAAATATTATTATTAGAGATAGGGATTTTTAAGTAAGATGCCTCCATCTAATCTTAGATTAGATCATGGAATTCAAAACCATCCTTTTGAAAACCTTGAAATCCTTGAGACGAAGACTTATCAATTAATGGCATGGAATCATGATGAGAATCTTGTGAAAGGGATTTGATTTGATCATGTTCTGATGTTTTGTCAAGATAGTGAGGACCTCACACAACCATCAGCAAAGGCTTAAGTACCTCAACTACTTCATAGGTATTGGGATAGTGAGATGATAAACCATAAAGATCAATCAATGTGAAACAACTATCATCAAATATACTAGTGGAAACCAATTAGTTGAATAACAGTTGTTGGGACAAAAATTATGATCATATGGAATGATTAAGAAATAAGATTCTTGATTAGTGTATAATAGAGATAGATCCGTTTGACTAGATTTGCAAATTATCTAAACAATAGAATCATCTCCCTGACATGCTGAATGTGAGAAACCATTTCCTTGTAACTGGTTATAAACTAAATCAACCTCACAATCATTGGGAGAATTGAAAATGAATGCTAGTATAGAAAAGACATGAAACCAGTTAGGAAATAATGGGTGAACATGCATATCAACTTGGGGAATTAATCTGTTAGAAACTAGGAAAATTTTAAGGATGGATATCTATTTGAAAGTTTATAAATCTTGGCGAATCTTAGTGACCTATAATAGAAACTTTGTAAAATGTGTGAAGATATTTTTGTAAAATATCTAACATTTTGATTATATTATATTAGTCTATATAATATATAGGCGATTTTTAAGGTAAAATAATTTCATATTATAAAACTTGGGTGAATTATTTTTAGAACAAAATGGAAACTGGAGAATAAATTTTTTTGGAATATGTACAGAAAATTAGCCCCTAAAATTTTCCCTGGTTAGAAATAGGAATTTTATTCACGAAATAACTCAAGAATTCACTAACGATCAAGAGGATACCTTGTGCCATAACAAAAATGATTAGCATCATAACATTCACAAGAAAGACTATGAGCTTATTATTTTCGAAAGAATATGACATATATAAATCCTTCAGCCAATGATAATCTCTTAAATGGTCATCTTCATAGATTTGCACATCCATGAAAGATATACACTCCAAACTAGAGTTCAATACAAGACATTTACATGGAGATGAATCAACTGAAACAATATCCTCAATTTGATCATAAACTGAACCTTGAATATTAGAAAAGCTATATCTGAAATACTAAAAAGATTTCAAGGAGTTTGGATTCATTAAAACAATGCAAAGAAAATGATTTTGTAACAAAATATAGATCTAACATGTTTTGGGTATCTCATCAAGATTTTGATTACCTGACATAACCATCAATAAAAGTTGAAGTGCCTCGACTTCCTAACAAGTCCCAAAACTTTCAAGGATTGTAGAATTTCATTTTGTAGATTGGATCATATTGTGCATGGTATGTGGAAAAAAACTATCAGTTTTCAATAATATTACTATTATCAAAATGCAATCCATATACATCACTAGTTTGATCAAGTTTTTCAACTTCAACAGACAGATTACTCAAGTCACCAAATTCTTCTAATTGCACATCTAAGGATGGATAGGTTGGATAAATCTCCTAAGTAACCTAAACTGAATAATTTTCTTC
Organism: Pinus taeda; assembly: GCA_000404065.3. Taxonomy (NCBI): domain Eukaryota; kingdom Viridiplantae; phylum Streptophyta; class Pinopsida; order Pinales; family Pinaceae; genus Pinus; species Pinus taeda. The sequence continues at coordinate 335,504 of APFE031407422.1, forward strand.
ATGCAAGACTCGAAATGATAAGGGATGGAATCAATGATCAATGATTTCATAGCATTCTTCATCATCATGGACAACCTCATTACTTTGTGTCAATTAAAGAATATTCTAATTGGGTGGGATATTCGAAGAGTACGAAATATTTTCATTAAAGGATATAAGACAAAAGGAATAGTGATCTGAAGAGGAAGTTTCTGTAATAAACTATTCTTTGACTGAAACATATCCTAGATCTAAATCTTTCGAATTCAAATCTTCTTGAGAAACCATAAGATTAGTTGGTGCACTTGGGCATTATGGATGGAGTCATCGTACTCAAGATGATGGTTTCCCAAGACATTAGATTGATTAATAAAATTAATTTCATTTTATTGATTACCAAGTTTAATAGATACTAAATCATCCAAGAATGGAGGAACATCATCTTGACATAGATGACTTTGAAAAAAAATTATAGACCGAGATAATCCTCACCTTTCTTCTCCTCTAGCTGTGAAATGTGACTAGCTTGCACTTGATCACTACTTTAATTGAGAAACTGAAAGTCAAGAGTGTTTGAAATAGACTGATCAAGCAGATCAAGGGACACGATATCATGAGAAAGGGGGGATAGAGGATGACAGGTATCCCTTGAAGAGATTGTACTTTTATTTAAATCATATTCAATATTGAAGTTATGAGTGTTATTATAATATTTTAAAAAAAAAGGGATTAATCTTCACCGTAGGCCTCATGAACCATTCAAATTTCTCCTCAATTGAATCTCGATCATGGATATAGGATGAAGGTGGAAAATTTGTATTAACAATTTGATTTCCATATCTCCTAGCTTTGACATCATTATAATGAGGCACCCAAATTGGTACTGAGAAAGGAGGAGTATAAGAAATAAAAGGAATAATGGGTTGCTTCTTTGAAATTAGAGGTGTCTCATGGTTTGCAAATGTTGGCAGAGCATAGACACCCAAGGATTCAAATTCACAATGTTTCAAAGAGATTTGAACCTAATGTTGAAACGTTTCATTAAACAAATCCCAATCTATATATCCTTAAGGAAACTCATAACATGGGTGAAGAAATATATTAGAAAAATCCTCAAATGATTCATTAGGATTCATTCTTAGTTGATTAATCCTTTTAAGAACATCTCGGTAATTATACTTATCAAAAGGCTTCATAAAGATCCTCAAGGAATTTCTTAAATGAATGAATGGAAACAAATGGTAAGGTATCACAACATTGATTCCCTCGAACTTCAAGTGTGAGGTTAAATAATATATAAGAAACATCTTCACAATAAATTCCATGCGACTCACAAAACCTGAGAAAATGTGATGTACACTAAGTTATTGATGTACCAACCTCTCCACCAAACTTTAATTTAGACAAGTCATAAAAAGGTTACATGGGTATTTTAAGTTTAAAATTAGAACTATTAGAAAAAATCATGGGAGTGTGATTTAGGAATGAGTCATTTAAGATAAGAGATTCAAAACAGACTCAACATCAAAATTTATCATTTGGCTCTCCTTCTAGTGCCACAATGTTGATGGTGATGGAAATCCATCAATGAAGGGGGTCTCTCTTATTTGAAAGCCCTATTAGACCTACGTCATTTGGAGTAGGAGCCCCATTCGGAGTATCATCCAGACCACCATAACTTAAGATTTTCCTTGGCTGGAATGAAGAACATAAGATTTGAAATCAGCAAGTAAATTAACACTGTGAAACACCAATTGCAATGTGTAAAAGGAAGCTTTCACAAGGGGGGAGTAAAGAGCGAGTCTCTAGAAGGAAATTAATAGAAATATGCTAAGAGGGGCACATGGGAGAAAGGAAATATTCGTTAAGTATCTAGTGAAGTATTTCACATAGAAAAAACAATCATTGAAGCAAATACAACACAAATCCAACAACATTACTACTACACATGGGCGGAAATTGTGACGGCGAAATCCGAAGAAATAGATAAAATAAGAAAAAATGTTAGAAGTCAAATGTACTTTTTTTCTTTTAATCCTGCCAATTATTGAATATACAGCGGGAGTTATTTACCTATCAAATATCGAACGAAAATTCTTTTATCATCGAATGTCTGATGCTTTGTATTTTTTTATAATCCCAACGGTCATTGAATATCTGACGGGAGTTCTTTTACCATTGAATATCTGATGGAAGTTCTTTGACCGTTGAATTTCAAACATTTTTTCCAATATCAAATGACTGACGTATTGTCAAATATCCAAAAAATGGTATTAAACCTTTGTATAATGTTCAATTCCACCATTAACAATTTTTTTCCATTGACAACGCCTAATATGGGATTGCTTTACGTTGAGTTTAACTAATCATAATATATATAACATTAATGTTATAACTATATATAATACTATTAATGTATAATTAATATTATATTATATATTTATAATAAATTAATATATAAAGTTTATATATATATATATATATATATATATATATATATATATATATATATATATATATATATATATATATATATATATATATATATATATTATAGATAAAGAGAGAGAGAGAGAGAGAGGCCCAAACATCATATAACTTTGACATAGTTGCTATATTAGTTGCGATTATTTTGAAAGGTTGTAGGCTAATTTGACTTAAATTTTGAACAAAATCATCACTGAATGTTTGATGACAAAAATGGTCACATAACATTCCTCAAGAAGGCTAAGAATACATGGGATAGGAAGTGGGGGCTTCTGAGGATCGAATATGTTATTGTCCTCATAGAAATTGCAAGGGATTGATTCCAAGAAGAATTCTAATAAAAACATGTAAAAAACATTGTAGAGACTATGGACACGTTGAAGGCCGACATGAATATCATCCATTAGTAAATTATTCATTATATGGCTTTGTATTGTAGATTATCTTTGTAAATGTTTATATGTATATTTTGTTTTAGATTTTATGTCTTTGTATTGTAAATTGTATTGTCTTTCTATTTTAAATGTATTTTATATCCTTTTGGAAGGTGTTTGACCTATGTTTTCATCTTGATGTGGAGAAATATTATTTGATTATTTTCATTAGGGTCGATTAAGGGGTTAATTAATTTATGGGCATAGGGATAAGGGGTTATCATTTAAGGGTTTAGGGGTTAGGGGTTAAGATCATAAGGGTTAGTGGTTTAAGGGATTAGGGGAATGTGGTTAAGGTGTTACGGGCTTAATTTATGTTTAGGGGGTTAATTAGGACCTATAGGATTTAGAGGTTAATCATGGCTATTTATGGAGCACTACTAATAAGTTTTTAAAGTATATTATGGACATAATTTAAAAGATGGACATAGTGAATACATTTTTATAGAAATCTAAAATATATTATTATATTATTGTAATTAATTTTTGTAAGACAAATATAAAATATAAATATGACTAAAAAAAATTAAATAAAAATTTGTTTAAAATAATATTATTACAAAGAAAGATGACTGGATAAAGATAAAGGATCTATTAATTAGTTTAGGAAGATGATAATTAATAAAAAAACATTTTTTATGAAAAATATTATAACAAAAGAAATTACTTTATTTATTAAAAAATTTGAATTTATAAACCACAATTTATTAAAATGTTATGTTCCTAACCGCAATCTATTTCACTCATAAAATAGACTCTTTCTCAATTTTTAAGGAAACAAGTATGGGACAGAAGCCTTGCACTTGGTGTTTCAAAATGTTTGTAGGAATTTACAGGGTAAGTTTCTCAAATAAAACACCAAAGGACACCACTCACAAACAGATCACAAATCAATACACCAGTATTCTTGATGTGGTTAAAACCCTCAAAGAGGGAAACAGTCCACGACCTGAGCCAACATCGCCAGTTTAGGAAATTTATTAATAAAAGAAAGAAAATTTACATAATCTTCTCTCATGAATGGTCACCCTACAAATGACCCTCCATACTCTTTAAATAGAGATCATCGACCAATCAGGTGTTAAGCCATTGATCAAGTGTTGGTAATACCAAGGAGGGAATGAACCATCAGATCACTACATGTCTAGAACATATCATGACCATCGGATTGTAAGTTACAAAGTACATGGTAAATAAACACACTTTACCTAACTCTACACTAGACCAAGTTATGCTTAACTATTTCCTATGTGTCAGAATATCCTAACATCCCCCCTTAAGAACAACTTCCTTAAGGAGGAATTAGAGCCTATCCCCCCTTAGTGACAACTTCCTAAACTCCAACCATAAATCAAAGTTTAGTAAACTTTGCCTTTGTGAGAGCCTTTATAAAGATGTCTCCAACTTCATCATTTGTTGAACGATATTGCTTTCAAGAACATGGTCATGAATGAGCTCTCTGATGAAGTGCGTGTGTAGTTCAATGTGTTTGTTACGCTGATGTTGGACTGGATATTTTCATAGTTGCATGGAACTTTGATTATCACGCCAAAGTGTAGTCAGATGTTGCTGCTGAAAGCCAAACTCTGACAGGATCTAACAAAGCCACATGAATTCCTTACTAGCTTTTGCGGCGTCACGATACTCTGCTTCTACTTAAGAAAGAGAAATGACACTTTGTTTCTTACAAGCCCATGTAATAGGTCTAGAACCAAGAGTGAACACATAACCTGCAGTAGAATTTTCATCATCAGGGTCACTAGCCCAATCAGAATCAGTGAAACCAACCAATAGAGGAGATGCTTCTGAACTGTAATGAATCCCAAACTGAATTATACCTCTAACATAACGAGGTATTCTTTTAGCTTCTTTCCAATGATTTTCATGTGGGTTTTGTATAAACTGATCAATAAGCTCAACAACAAAGGAAAGGTCAGGACGGGTATGGGTCAGATACAAAAGTTTTCCTACAAGTTGATAATATAAAGTATCATCAACTTCAGGGGAAGTACAAATGAATGAAATTTTGACTCCAGACTAAAAGGGAGAATGGGTTGTCTTACAGTCTTCCATGTGAATGTGGCGTAGAATATCACAAGCATACTTGGATTGGGAAACAGAAATACCTTCCTTGGAATACAAGACTTGAAGACCAAGAAAATAATGCAAGTGTCCTAAGTGTGTCATTTCAAACTTCTTTTTAATGTTGGTCTTCACATGGTTTATAAGGTTGGGATCACTACAAGTAAGGATGAGATCATCAACATAAAGAACAAGAATGATAAGACAATTATCCACTTTCTTGGTGTTGATAGTATTGTCAGAAGGATACCTAGAAAAGCGAGTATCTAAAATAAAACTATCCATTTTGGCATACCAAGCTCGAGGGGCTTGCTTGAGACCATAAAGGGATTTCTTAAGCTGACACACAAGGCTGGAGTCTATTTGTATAAATCTAGGAGGTTGGTTTATGTAGATTTATTCATGCAAGAAGGCATATTTAACATCCATCTGATAGACTTCCCATTTCAAAGAGGTAGCAAGGGAAAGAAAAAGGTGGATAGAGTTCATTTTGGAAACAGGGGAGAAGGTTTTAGTATATTCAATGCCTTCAACTTGTGAAAAACCCTTAGCAACAGGATGAGCTTTATGTTTATTAACTTTTCCATCTGGTCCAAACTTGGTTTTGCAAACCCATTTGCATCTAACAAGTTTTTTTCCATTCGGAAGATGAACAAGGTATCATGTATCATTTGCCAATAATGAACAATATTCTTCATTCATAGCTTCATCCTAATCTGGATGTCCCAAAGCAAAGGTGTTAGGATCATAATTCGCTGAAGCTTGAGCTAGTAAAGGAGAGGCTCTATCAAACAGTGAATGTGTACATCGCTAACCTGTCGGATCACTTGCAAGAGCACTTGTTGCACCTGAGTAGCACGAACCCATTTTGGAAGTTGAGGAGCTGAAGAAGGATCTTGAGAAGGTGGGGGAGGATTTTTATCATCGCTATCATCATCTGAGGAAGAAATATTTTCAGAAGTAGAAGGGATAGAGAGAGGTGGCACATCTGTTGAACTAGGCTCGTAAGTCGAATATTTTCAGCAAACTTTACATCTCTTCTAATGATAACCTTTTTGGACTTAAGTGGAATAATTCTATGTCCTTTGACATCTTTAGAATATCCAACAAAAATACTTTTTTCACTCTTGGGTTCTAAGGATTTATGTTTCTCATGAGGAATATGGGCCCATGCTTCACTTCCAAAAACATGAAACTGACGTACATCTAGTTTAATTGATCTCCATGCTTCTTCTGGAGTGATACTCTTTAAAACCTTAGCAGGAGTGTGGTTTACTATATAATTTGCATAGTTAATTGCTTCTTCCCAAAAATTAAGGCTAAGTCCTTTAGATTGAATCATACAATTATCCATTTCTTTTAAGGTGTGATTCTTCCTTTGAGCTACATCATTTTGTTGTGGATTATATGGAACAATATGTTTCATTTGAATTCCATGCTCAGTGCAAAAGTTTATCAATTTGTTGTTAACATATTCTCTGCCATTATCATATCTTAGCTTAAGAAAATTTTAAATACTTCACTCTTGAGTTTTAAGAAGTATACCCAAGTGCTTCTGGAGAAATCATCAATGAAAGTTAAGAAATACTTGTAGCCAGAGAATGAAACACTGGAAGTGCACCACATAAATCACTATGCACAAGTTGTAAAGGGGCGGAGACATGCCAAGGGGATTTTTTTTCAAAACTATCCCGATGATGTTTTCCGAGTACACATCTGGAACAAACACCATCTCTGCAAGATACCATAGGAAGACCTGTCACCATATTTTCTTTACATAGATTTTGAAGGGAGCGATAGTTTAAGTGACCAAATCAGTCATGCCGAAGTTTTCTCACTTCATCATTATGAGCAACAAATACCGAGGGAAGAGTTGATGACCCAAAGTTGTTAAACTTATACAACCTTGTAGAATCATCAGCAATACTAGTAGCTAAAATCTGTCTATAATTTCTTGGGTCCTTAATTACAACATCGTGAGGTGAAAATTCAAAGGTTTTACCTTCACTTGAATGAGTTATCTGATATACAGATAGAAGGTTGCAGGATAAGGTTAGAACACATAATACATCATTAAATTGACCATTGTCTAGATGAACAATTCTAGCCCCTACAACAGTAAGAGATATATCATCACCAACATATATATTTTTGGTGTTACAATCATTTAAAGAAGAAAACATGGCTTTGTTTTTGGCCATGTGATAAGAAGATCTAGAATAAATTAGCCACTCATGAGGATGAGAAGAAGAAGATACATTTAGTGCATAACCAGACCGAGATGCTTGACAAGCACATGTAGAAAGTGCTATTCCTGAAGATGAAGTTGAAGTTGAAGAGTGCTGCAAATGGATGTTATGCTTCTTCATTGCTGCTTCAAAGGCTTCCATCTTCTTGAAGCATTTGGATCCTAAGTGGCCATCTCAATTACAAAAGTTGCAATGTCTATCAAGCTTCTTCCCTTTGTTTTTATTTTCCTTATCATTTTGTTGAATTGATTTTTCATTTTGAGACTTAAATTTCTTAGGAACTTTGTTTGGTTTAGGACGATTCTTTTTAGGATACTTCTTCTTAGGATTCTTTGAATTTGGTTGTTGCTGGGTAGTTAAGGCTTTCTTAGAAGGTTTTCCAAGGTTAAGAAGACCAAGATGTAAGAGTTTTTCTTGTTCTTTTATTAAAGAATCACAAAAGACATTAAAAGAGGGGTACTTGTAGTCTTGTCCTTGAGAAATAAAGGCTTCTCTAGTAGAATGGAAGGTGGAAACAAACACAGAGTAGGCAGGCCCCAACTTAGTAAGAATGGAATATATAAGCCTACCATCTTCTTTCTTAGCCTTAGCACCTTCCAAGAGAAGTATAAGGGTCTTGAAATTGGACAAAAAAAATTCAATGGAAGAAAAATTATTTGGGTCCAACATAAGCAACTCATTTTCAAGTTGATGGGCTCTAATTTCATTTTTAATTCCAAAAACTTTACTGAGTTGTTCCATTCCTTCATTGGGGGTATCAAGTTCTGCGATATGAAATCTAAAGTCTAGAGAAATAGACATCCCAATCAACCCATGTGCCTGATCTTGCATATTTTCCCATTTCGCTACCTTATCTTCATCTTTAGGGTTAACTTCTTGGCCCGAGGCTATTCTGTAAAGACCTTTACTTCTAAGTAAATCCGCAACGTAGGACCACCATTGGAAGTAGTTGGTGCTGTCAGGAATAACTTGGTATGGACTTTCTATTTTAATAGAAATGGAAGCTATAGATGCTAAACCTAAGTGTTCCAATGGAAACATCTCGAAAACTTAGGACAATTGAAAAAAAAGGGCTCTGAAAACGGCTTCCGGAAGAAGAAGTTATGCCTTTTTGAAGAAAAATTGTTGAAGATGTGACGAAGTGCGTGAATGTTTTGAAGTGAAAGATAATGTCATATTTTAAAAAATATGCCCCCCCCCCTCCTTCCAAACTTAATCCAAGTAGGTCACTTAAAAAAAAAATTATGTGACCCACTTTTATAAATAAGTGAAAGTCACTTTTACAATGGTACTTTATGAGCTACCTACTAAATTGTAACTTAAATAAAAGATAAAGAGACTTCAGAATTATAAGTGACTCATTTCTTATAATGGGTGAGAACACTTTTACATAAAGTAACTTTAAAACATAAGTTACATGTGTTTTTTGAAAAAGTAACTCAACAAAAAGAAAGACTTGAACTCAAGATCTCTATTCTCATAAAGTAACTTTGGACCAAGTGAGCTATTTTAAAAGGTTAGTAATTTTTCGAAAAGAGGAAGGGGTTTTTTTCGTTTTGTTTTTTTAGTCACTAAAGCTTTGGGGTGCGCACTTACTTGAAAAAGCTCTTTTTGCCTACAAAACGAAAAACCACACAACCCAACACAGACATACAAAAAAAAATAAACCTTATGGATTGAAGTTAACTTTCGTCAGAAACGAAATATTTCCCTAAATGTTTCTAATTTTCGAAGATCACATGAAGGTGTGGCGGAAAAGAGCATACACATGACAAAAATCCTTCCTTTCTATTTCTGATTTGCCCAGATCGCATAGAGTCGCGGGGAAAACAACATACGCAGAAATGAATGGTATAGATCCGGTAATAAAAAACAAACAGATAAATAAACCGAAATAAATAGAGAGATAAATAACTAAAACTACAAATAAAGATTGTCTCCATAACTTAAAAATGACGTAGCTAGGGCTGCCGAAAAACTTTTCACGTGAAACGAAAGGGGTTCCTCACCATAATAGATGCTCCGAACACAATAGAACATTCCTCTTGGCCTGAAAGTGGTCATAAATAGTAGATCTAGGAAACAAAAATCAGATGCAGTGGTATCGACTTCCTATATGGATCACCAAAGTATGTGGCCCTCAAATAGCTCCAATACCATGTAGGAATTTACAAGGTAAGTTCCTTAGATAGAACACCAAAGGAGACCGCTCAGAAATAGATCACAACTTAATACAATAGTATGCTTGACATGGTTAAAACTCTCAAAGAGGGAAATAGTCCAAGGCCTGACGCGGCCACTTCAGGCAATTTATTAATAAAAGAAAGAAAATTTACATAAGCTTCTCTCATGAACGGTCACCCTATAAATGACCCTCCATGATCTTTAAATAGAGATCATGGACTAATTGGGTGTTAAGCTATGGATCAAGTGTCGGTAATACCAAGGAGAGAATGAGTTGTCATATCACTTCATGTCTAGAACATATCGTGACCATTGGATTGTATGTTACAAAAATGCATAGTAAATAAACACCCTTTACCTAACTCTACACTAGACCAAGTTATATTGAAGTGATGTAGAGTGCAAAATTATCTATATAAAGTCCCTTTTTGTGATAAATAAAGGGTCTCATTTGTCGTAAATTGTGAGAAAACTAATTAAAGTAATATCAAAGCTATAATAGTTCTAGGAAAAGGGTAGATTAATGAAATGTTTGATAAAACATCAATGGGTTTTTTTTCAAATTTAACTTACTTATTATGACTCATGCAAGGTAGAACATTCCATTTTGAATTTCCTTTGAAGTAGGCATAATGTTTTAATTCTATATCATTCACTTACCACTAAGTATGAAGGAGTGATATTTTGACATTCTGGTCAAATCAAATTAGTAAAAAAAATAAAAAATTACTCCATTTTGTGTATAAGGAGAGATATTTGATGTCATGCCTTAGTAAAAAAGGGTTTTCTACAAAAATAATCCTTTAGTAGGTCCCTTATCAATTCCCTAAAGAAAAAAGATCACTTCCTTTATGCAAGCTTTAACAAACATAGAATCATCCATCAGGACAGAGCCTGTGCGATGTTCAACTCATGTCAACAGTCCATGCGTACTTTTGTTGACAACCTTCCTCACTTTGGTTGCATTTGTACTTCTATTTTGGTGAGTTTTCTCAACTGTCTTCTTTTTCATACTTTCACTTTCACAAGTTTCATTTTTACATTCAAGGTTGTCGTTCTGGCTTGCTTTTACTTTAATAAGTGGTGTTTTATGTTATCTTCACTCTAGCACGTGCCACTTTCAAGGTTGTTTACATGTGCAAGTGTCATTTTCATGTCTTCTATAGTCACATGTGTTTCTTTTAAGTTTGCTCACCCCTATATGTGTTGCACCTTTACATATCACCAAAGTTATTTCTAGTGCAATTATATGCATTAAACACTCTTAAATATCACTAGAATATGTGCTAGACCCATTCCTACAACTCACACATGTTGGTTCTTCCTAAATTTTTTCAATATAATCTTAAACATCTTGCTAAATTACACAAGATTCATGATCACATTGATTTGTTGTATTTGTTTCTTGGTCTCACCCAAGCTCATGGTTTCTCACCCATCCTCTTAAAACTTCCAGTCTCTAAGTGAAATTAAGAAAAAATATGACATTATAATGATAAATGAAAAATAATATTAATATGTTTTTTAGTATGGTTGTGACTATATATCTTAGAAAGTGTCTCATTTCTTACATGTCATGAAAAGTAACATCTTTCTTACATTTTTTCAACATATTCTCAAATATCTTGATAAATTACACAAACATCATCATTGATTTGTTGTCTTTTTTTATTGGTCTCACCTAAGTTGTCTTTCTCTATGTCTTTGTTGTCTTTGTTTTCCTTATATATTATATTTGTAAATGGTTGTATTGAGGTTTAAATATTTGCTATATATACTAATACTACTTTAATGATTTTAATTCTATAGTAAGGTCCCCCTAAAGCATTTCTCGACGAGGAAGAGGTGGTTGTAGTACAAGTTCATGTTCAAGAACATGGAGTGAATATTGAGGATAAAACTAATGATCCTATCGAAAAAGATAATGATGTTGATAACATAGGTTAAGAAGATGGGACAAATATATTGGTCCGGGAGACATTTAGTAATGTCGGAATGGATGATGATGGAAACCAATATGATGACTGTGATTTTAATATACCTATACTAGATAGGGAAATTCTACCTCTTTATGAAGGCTGAAAAACATCTCTTCTATCTGCTATATTGTTGTTGGTCAACTTAAATGTGGTGAACGGTTTGTCAAACACGTGTGACACAACTCCCAAGGTATGTAATATATTTTGTACCATTTACAACTATACACATGATAAAGAAATTATTGTTTCTTTTTTTTAATGTTAGTATGTTGATCATCATTTAATTAGTTTGTAACATTTGGATGCAATATCTATGATTAATATTGTTTAATACATTAACTAGTACTACTTTTGTTATGTTGTATATTATTAGGTGGATTTATGTTACCACTTTCAATTTTTTTACCTCATATGTACTGAGATTTACATGCCATTATGAAAGATGTTGGAATGGAGTCTCAAGCTATTCATGCATGTCGTAATGATAATATTCTCTATTATAAATAACATGTGTGGAAAGACAAATACCCAAAATGTGATGAGAGTAGATATCAAATTGATAAAGTAACAAAAAAGGTGGCTCACAAGGTTCTTTGTTATATTCCCATAATTCCACATCCGCGAAAATTGTTTAGGAGCAAACATATAGCAAAACTTATGGATTACCATGCAACAAATAGAAGTGAAGCTGGTGTTCTTCAAAATCCCACAGATGGATATGCATTTAGAAATATAGAAGAAAGGTGGCTAGATTTTAAAAGAGAACCTCGTAATCTAATGCTTTCATTAGAAGCAAATGGTGTCAATCCATTTGGAGAGCCCAAATCTACTTGGTGTGGCCCATTTTTGTTATCATCAATAGCATTTCTCCATGGATGTCAATAAAGATGGAGCACATAATATTGAAAATGATCATTCTGGGTATTAATTTGTTTAGAATATTTTTTTTAACACGGGAACATCTCACTTGTCTTGTTTTTTTCATAATTATCTCTTATATTTTTTTGTTTACTCATATATGTTCAATTATGTCTAACAAGTTTTTTTTATTTACTCATATATGTAGTAATTATGTATTGTATGTTCAATCAATTAGGTAAATACCAGGTCAAATATATGAATGCATATATCGAGCCTCTTATCGATGAGTTAGTGGAGTAATGTAATGTTGTCACTATGTATGATATCTCTAGAATAGTAGAAATGGTGTCACTATGTATGATATCTCTAGAATAGTAGATGCCTAAACGGAAATTCAATTCCATGCAATGCTTGTATGGAAAATTCATGATGCCAAAGGTCTAACACATTTTTGTGGTATGTTATAGCGTTACCCTGCACTTTAATAATGTTTAATTTTATGAAGTTATTTCATGTATGTTTTTTAAATATTTACATCATTGTACATACTTAAAATAATTGATATAAAAATTATTCCATCTCTTGCAAGCCTTCAAACACCGGGTAAATTTTCTTGTCCAATTTGTGGTCCTAAGATGAAATATCATCTTTCAAGAGGCTTGAGCATGGAAGTTGCAATATAATAGAGTATCTCAAGCTATGGATCAAATCATCTATGTATTAATATACATGATATGTTTCGATTATTTTAAATTTTTATGACATTTTCTTCTTTGTACTAATTCACAGGTTATATTGTATTTATAATACCTTTAACTATGATTCACATTATAGGTCGTCAAGGCATTAATAACAAGCAAATTCCATCAGGAATGAAAATATACCCTCAGAAACTCAATAGACTCCCCTACTATGAGCACCTAGAAAATCTTCATTTGTTCACTACAATGCGCATCATGAAGAATGTAATAGAGACCTTGTAGCGACTCTTATATGGAAGGAGAGACAAATAAAAAATTGTCAAGTTTTGTAGTGACATTAAGGAGGCCAACCATGCATTGAAAAGTGTGACTCATTCAAATAGAGATAGAGATGACCAAAATATAAGTACCTTTTTGTAACACCCCCTCCTCCCAGGTCCACCCAAGCAACCATCCAACCAGGAAAACATGTGATGAGAGAGGTTACTAAGGGATCCAATCTCCTAGGTGACCTTAAGGAAATGGAATCGATGGAAGTCATCAAACAAACCCATCCACATAAGAAAAAACGCCCTCAAGAGACATGTCAGTCATTCAAACAACTTATCCCTGAGTCTCACTGATGATTTAAGCCTTTTAACCGAGAGTCACTCTCATGCTATAGGTAAGACAATGACCAGAAACTCAGTCTCTCTCATAGGGATCTATGCCAGTGACTATGGACTTTTCTCAGTAAACATGTGCCAGTGACCCCGCGATTTGAGACACTTTTCTTGCCCAGAATCCTGGCCTCTGCCCAGAACTTGTTATAACCTTAAAAATAATTCAAAGACATGAAAAAAATGGTGATAAATAAAAAATAAACCTCAGGACTAGGAATGAGCATCCCCAACTGGAATTTACATTTTGTCAAACAGTTGGCATTAATGCAACCTACAGGTCTAGGATACAAGACAAAGCATAAATGACTAAAAGAACTTATGAAACATAACCAAAAGTACCACCTCCTTCTCCATTAAACTATTATATCATCAATTAGGTCTTGCATCCATCCATTGAATAATTATAAGTAAATACATGAAATAACCATGACATGAACTAGTCACGTAACCATTCTTATAATGAGCATTAAACCATATAAATATCAGAGATATGACATCCATTAAATTCACATATAAACATGTACAAATGTAAGAGAACTTTCCTTTTATTAATCATAGGAAAATCCAACTAGGTTTGGGACTTCCACGTACCACCTGTCCATAGACATGGTTGAACCAAATATTTCTTTCAATTAGTCACCCCCATGCCATATTCTAAGCATGAATGTGGGATCTCATAGAAAAACCAATCCAACAAGAACCAAGGGAGTCCAGAGGTTAAACCACCTCCACCCTCACTAAAATATGATCGCACCAAACCTGGTGCTCTGATCACAACCGAACTAAACTTGGAATGCCATCCGAAATCCATCATTATCCTTGAGGAATTTTCCATCTCCTTGTCTCTCAAGCTTTAGCACAATCCAATCCTAGATAATTAGGCCCTAAACTGATACCAGTCTCTCAGGTTTTACTACAATCCAAACTTGGATCACTAGGCTTTACTGTATATCCCTCCAAAACTGATCAAGGGATTCCCAGACCTTTCGGAATTTAAATTGAGACCACCTTCACCCTGGATTCCGAAATCCATCCAGTAAACCAAAACTCAAAACTCAAATAAACATCCCAACACCATGGAATCCATAAAAAGGAAAGGCTAGGTTGAAAACCACTGTCATAACCCAACAAAACCATGCCACTGACAACAAAAGAACCATACACCAACATGAAAATCCATGCATGTCCAAACAAGCTAGGAAATCACGCATGCAAAAGGTTACTTACAAGTATTCCTATTTAATTTGCATGATCCTACTTTCCTTTTCTTGATTCTTGTTTTCCTTCCTTTCCCTTTGCTTGCTTTTCCTTCCTTGATCCAAAGCTTTAGTGCTCCAAGAAAACTCTAACAGACCAAGAGTGAGAAAGAGAGAGAGAGAGAGAATAGTGAGAGAGATCCAAACTTGAATTGACAAAAGGTTACCAACTAATCCTCATAAACCTTTTTATTAATGAGGCCTCTATTTTCTTCATTTTCCATTATTTTCCTTCAATTTCCTCCTCACATACAATCTATGTTCTTTTACGTTCTTTTTCTCCTACTTTCCTTTATTTTCATTAATAAATGTGCCAAAAATGCCTTTTTTCCTTTTAATGCCTTTTCCTTAGCCTTTGTCAATTTTCCTTAGCCAAAACACACATCTAGTGATTCCCACTAGGATATATTTGCCCAACATTCAACTTGGAATAAGTGTCCCTTAAGAGTGGTCTTATTTTTCCTTTATTAACTTTTATTACATGAAATTTTCACTAGGGATATTACAGAACCCTCCCCCTTTAAGAACCCTATCCTCAGTGTTAAGCTACACCATGACCTTAGTAAAATGACTCAAAAGAAAACATACTACCCATGGAGCTTTATACTCGTTGTTGTATTTACAATGAAAGACCTGCTCAAAAGAAAAACATCATGACAATATCACAATACAATAACCATAATAATGTGAAACCCATATCACTTATTGGAGCTTTATAAATTAGCTCAGGGTG
This sequence comes from Pinus taeda, assembly GCA_000404065.3. NCBI lineage: Eukaryota > Viridiplantae > Streptophyta > Pinopsida > Pinales > Pinaceae > Pinus > Pinus taeda. The sequence goes on from APFE031407422.1 coordinate 351,111, forward strand.
CTATTTACCTCTGTGTACATATACATACATATACAAAAACATCAGCAAAACTTATGCCAACCATTTACCACCATCAAAATGAAACTTCTTTACCTCAACTGGAAAACAATGAAGGATACAGGGCCTACATTTGATTTGCCATCTCCCATAGCTTCTTGAGGCCCAAAGTGCTTCCACTACACTTTAACTTGCTCCATGGCTCTATTCCTGAGCACGCGATGTTCCCAATGCATTATGCGTTGAGACTCTGGCTAGAACTCTCCTTATTGTTCCACCTGCAATACAGACCAATCAATAACATGATCAACATTCTTTATATACTTCTTAAGCTATGAAATATGGAAAAAATCATGGACTTTCACTGTTGGAGGCAGTGCAAGTCGATATGCCACTGGTCCAATCCTCTCAAGGATCTTGAAAGGCTCGCAATATCGTGGTGCCAACTTGGCACATGAACCAATCTTCAAAGAGCTTTTCTTGGGCTTGATGCACAAATACACATGCTCCCCAACTTGAAACTCCTTGAACACCCTGTGTTGATCCGTATAACTCTTCTGTCTATCATGTGCTTCCTTTAGATTCTTCTTTGTAACCTTCATTTCCTACTCCCTGTCTACCAACATCGTTGGTCCAATAAGTACCACGTTCACTATATCACACCTGCTGATGGGAGTGTTACAACTCCATCCATATAATGCCTCGAAAGGACTCATCCTCAATGACTCCTGATAACCTTATTGTATGTGAACTCAAACAATGGAATAGAATCCTCCCATTTATTCTATTGGTGCATCACGTATATCTTCAAAATATCCTCTAAGATCCTATTGACCCTCTTTGTTTTTCCATATGTCTGTGGATGATAAGTTGTGCTGAAGGCCAACCTTATGCCCAAGCCTGCAAATAGCTCCTTCTAAAACTTGGAAGTGAAACTTTCATCCCTTTCTATCACAATGTTCTTTGGAACACCATGCAATTTCATTATCTCTCTAATGAACACATGTGCTACCTCAATGGATGAATATGTAGTCTTTACGGGAATGAAGTCAGCTACCTTGCTCGCTCAAATTGTCAACCAAAACCATAATAGAGTCATGCTTCTGTACTATGCTTAGAATACCTGTGATGAAATCCATGGAAATGACCTTCCATTTCCATTTTGGAATTACTATAGGTTGTAGTAAACCACCTAGATTCTTACATTTCACATTAACTTGCTGAAAATATAAACATCTTGGCACGAACTCTGCCATTTCCTTCTTCAAATTTGGCCAATTGTAGAACTTCTTCACTATCGTCAACGTCTTCTGATATCCTGGATGACCCAGGTATGGCTTGGCATGAAATTACCTCAAGGTAAGCTTCTTGATCTCACTACAATTTGGCACATAGATCTTGTCTCTAAATATCACCAAATCCTCTGCCATGAGACAATAGTTTACATCCTGATCACCTGTACATGTACCTGCACCTACACCTATACTTGTACCTCTGCTCTGTTGTAACTTGTGCATAATCTCCATGTATTTTTCATCCTGTTGTCCTACCTACAAGATCATATCCTGTAACTCAGTCCCATAAGAGCTCATAGCTACTATATGATTTACCTGTACCTTCTTGCAAAGAGGATCCACAACCTGATTCTCCTTCCCCTTAATCTATCTAATCTCGAAGTCGAACTCACTAATGGTAGCCAACCATATAGCTTGTCTAGCATTCAGATTCAACTAATCAAACAAATATCTCAACCCACTGTGATCACTCATCAATGTAAACCTTCTTCCAAGAAGATAGTGCCTCCACATCTCCAATGTGTATATAATTTCTACTAGCTCAAGATTGTGTGTTGGATTGTTCTGCTCATGCTCATTCAATTTTTGTGACTCATAGCACACTACCTTCCCTTCTTGCATGATAACTCCACCAAGTCCTCTCTTGCAAGCATCTATACACACTACAAACTACTTGTCCCGATTCGCAATGTTTAGCACTGTTACATGTGTCAACAGTTTTTTAAGCTTCTCAAAACTAGCCTCACATTCTTTTGCCCATTCGAACTTCTTACCTCTCGATTGCAATGATGTCATAGGATATGCAACACGTGAGAAGTTCCTGATGAACCTCCTGTAGTAACCTAACAATCCCATAAATGATCTCACCTCATCCACATCCTTAGGTATTTCCCACTCCATGATATCCCTTATCTTTTCTGGATCCACTATTATGCCATCCTTGGAGACAAGATGCCCCAAATAATATACCTCCATCTAAAAGAAGTTGCACTTGCTAAGTTTAGCATACAAATGATGCTCTCTTAGAAACCTTAACACCACTGCTAAATTCTCAACATGTTCTTCCTCATTCTTAGAATATACCAGTATGTCATTAATGAATACAATAACAAACTTCTCCAGAAAAGGCCGCAACAAACTATTCATCAAACAGATAAATGTAGTCAGAGCATTAGTCAAACTGAATGGAACAACACAAAACGCATAATTCCCATACCTGTTCCTGAATGCAATCTTGAAGACATCCTCCTCCTTGATGCGTACCTGATGGTATCTTGATCTCAAGTTGATCTCAGAGAACGCTGTTGCTCCCTTCAACTGATTAAACAAATCATCGATCCTTGGCAATGGGTACTTGTTCTTGATCGTTACTTTGTTCAGCTACTTGTAGTCAATTCACAATCTAAGGGTACCATCTTTCTTCTTCACAAAGAACATTGGTGCACCCCAAGGTGATACACTTAGCCTAATGTACTGCTTGTCCAACATTTCCTTCAACTGCAACTTTAACTCAACCAACTCATGTGTGCTCATTCTATAAGGTGATTTTTATGGTGGGGTTTCCCCTAGCACCAACTCAATAGTAAATTCTACCTTCATGTGAGGTGGAATATTTGTAATGTCCTCATGAAATACATCCTGGAACTGCTGCAAAACTCGGTATTTTCTTAAAACATCTACATCCTGAACCTCCTTACCCTTGTCACTAGAAATGTGTACTACAAACATGACACAACCTTTTCTGCAACTACGCTTAGCCTGCATAGCAGTAACCATCCTCACTAATGTAGGCTTCTTCTTCCCTTGCACAATCCTGTTTTCCCCACTATCATCCACACACTCAATGGCCTTGTCGAAGCAATCCACTTTGGTTTTACGAAGGTATAGCCAATCCATACCAAAAACATACTATGTGAACCCAATGTCAATACATTCAAATTTGTTGTTGTAGGCATACCATTTAACTCAAATGCACAAGCTCTTACCCAATGGTGAACTTGCTTCTATGTACCTGTAGCCAATTGTACCAACCAAGATTTTGCATGCACTGCTTTTCTCAAACCACACTTATCCACCAGGTCAAGATTAAATAACTATAGTTAGATCCTAGATCAAATAAAATAGAAAAACCTTTTTCAAAAGTATTATTTCCCATCTCAATGATTGATAACTAATGATCTGCCTGCCTATTGTCCATAGCTACATAAATCCAGTAAATGCTATGACCAACATCACCAACTGTATGTGCCTCCTAAGCACTTTAGATCTGGGGTCTACCACCACTTTGATACTATAGAAAATCCCTCTTCTGATGATCCTTACCACATATCCAACATTGCAATGGTTCCCTACCACTACCTCTAGTTTTTTACTCTCCACATTCCTTCTGAGTTGTATTGAATCTCTTGTATGGAACTACATTTTCTTTCTTACTTGCATCCTAAGGTCTTCCTTCTTTGGTGGTCATTTTCCTTTAGCTTTCTCATTTCTTTTCAAGTGATGCTTGGGCTCAACTTTTCTCTTCGACTACTTACAACAATGCTTCAATTTTTAGATGGCCTCCTCCAACGATCTAGGCTCGTCAAACTCAATCTAGTATCTGTGTGCAAATTTCAATCCACTGATGAATCTCTAAACCTTAGCCTTCTCCTCCCTGAGGTAAGGGACATATCTCAACAACTCCAAAAATATGCTAGTATACTCATCATTTGTCATAGAATCCATCTGTAACTGATAAAATTGCTTATCTCTATCATCATAGTACCTCTCAGACAAGTACTTCTTCTTGAAGAGCCTTTCAAACGCATGCCAGGTCATATCTTCCTCGCGTATACCATTAATATTCTTCACGTCTTCCCACCAAATATTCTCTTTACCTTTAAGATTGAAAGTGGCTATCCTTTCTTTCATGTTTTCTGAATAATCATGCAATAGAAATAATTTCTTCATACCAAGAAACCATGCTTCTCCATCCTACGATTTCTTCATCTATCCATCAAAGATAGGTGGCTTTGCCTTCTTAAAATAATCTGGAAAGTATCCCCTATCACTCCTCCTATAAGGATGATGTCAATGACAATCATGATGTCTATCAGAACCAAAACTGGAATAGTACATGTGTCGATAACCTCTCCTATCCGGAGTGTCCAAAAGCCTTCCATCTATGATTGTGTCAGATCTATCTAACTTGTGTCTACTAGGAGACCTACTACCATATGCCCCATTAGTTCTATCCTCATGTCCATGGCTGATCTAATGTGGTCCCTATCGCTGCGAATCTAACAAACTTTGAAGTAGTCTCACATTCACCTATGCTTCCTTCTCTTGTGCCTACATGATTTTTTCATTGTCTACTTTGCAACTCCTTATTTTTTTCCTTCAAGCTTCTCAATGTGTCTGCCAATTCAAAAGAGTGCCTCACACCACACTAACCATTTGATGCATAGGGAGATTATATGTAATCTACCACCTTTCTAACCATCTCATCTCTTTCCTACCAAGTATACTATGTTATCTAAACCAAATCACAATAAACCAGCGTACCTTAGCATAATTTAGGGAGGATATGTTGTCTACAAGATCATCAAATCAACGTGATACATGTATAACATAATCATAACAACACGTAGATATATATCAAATAAGTGTATCAATGCATAAACACCATTCTAGCTATGGTCCAATCATCAATGAAAATCCATATCAACAATGCATGTTGTGACCTCATACATGACAACAACCATCACTCCATTGCACACATTGCCACATGCAACTATTAACATGCACAAGCAATGCCTAATCAATTACACATGTAGTCGAGCATAGGGATCAATTCTTGTAATCAACCTACAAGACTGATACATGTAGTCAAAAAATTCGAGAATGCAACCTAACATACAAGGATGTATTCAAGATGCATATAATCATATAACTAGTCATATACTTCTGGCAATGAATCCCACAAAATAACATCAAGTTCCTCATGACACCCTTACTACAATCATTATCAACATGATGCAATGCAATAAGCACATGGAATGCAAGTGTGCACAATGACACTCTGATACTAATCTATAACACCCCCTCCTCCTATGTCCACCTAAGCAACGAGCTAGATGGGAAAACATGCAATGAGAGAAGTTATTAAGGGATTCAATCTCCTAGGTAATCTTAAGGAAATGGAATCTATGGAAGTCATCAAATAAACCCATCCACATTAACAAAAACACCCTTAGGAGACATGTCAACCACTTAGACAACCTCTCCCTGAGTTCCACTGATGATTTAAGATTTTTGACCTAGATTTTCTCTCATGCTATTAGCAAGACATCGACCTGCAACTCAAGGTCACTCTCATAGGCCTCTATGCCAGTGACTGTGGACTTTTCTCAGCATGCCTATGCAAGCGACCACAATATTTGAGCCAATTTTATAGCTCAAAATCCCGGCCTTTTCCCAGAACTTTTTACAACCTTTAGAATCATTCAAAGACATGATAAAAAAATTTAAATCAAAAATCAACATCAGGACTAGGCCTGAGCATGCCCAACTAAGACGGACAATCTGTCAAACACTGGGCATCCATGCAACCTAAAAGTCTAGGATATGGAACAAAGCATAAATGACTGAAAGAACTTATGGAACATAACCAAAAGGATCACCTCCTTCTCCATTGAACTATTATATCATCAATTAGGTCTTCCATCCATCCATTGAACAACTACAAGTAAATACATGAAATAAGCATGGCATGAACTAGTCATATAACCATGCTTATAACTAGCATTAAACCATATAAATATCATAGATATGATAGCCATTAAATCCACATATAAACAAGTACAAAATTAAAAGAAATCATCTTTTATTAATCATAGGAAAACATAACCAGGTTCGGGACCTCCATGTACCACTCGACCATAGACATGGCTGAACCAAATCTCTCTTTCAGCCAATCACCACCATGCCATATTCCAAGCATGAGTGTGGGATCTAAAAGAACAACCAAGGGAATCTAGAGGTTAAACCACCTCCACCCTTACCAAACTGTGATCACACCAAACTTGGTGCTTCAATCACAATCAAACCGAACATTCGTCTTCGTTGTTGTTACCTACACGAATTATGAATTAATAGTTTTATCCTAAAGCTCAAATCTAAGATAGAATTTATATCAAATTATAATCATAATATACCCTTTAGAATTATGAATTAAGTGAATAATTTGATAAATTCTATCATAAAGAATAATTGAATTTGCTTGAATTTAAAATTTAGTACACATAAAATTTTTATGTCATTAGATTCAATTTTAAGCATGATTTACATTGGTAAAGCATGAAATTTTATTTAGGCCTCAAATTTAATGTAAGCGTGTGATCTTTGATTTTATGCAGTTGTACAACCTGCAAATTTCTCTGAAATACATTTTGATATACCTGAACTTAAGGGAGATAACTATAATGTATGGAAGGAGAGTGTTCTCCTTCATTTGGGGTGGATGGACATAGACTATGCTATTAGGAAAGATGAATCATCGGCACTCACTAATACCAGCAGTACAGCAGACATCACGCTTTATGAACGATGGGAGCGATCTAATTGCCTAAGCATGATGTTCATTAAGACTAAAATTTCAGCTGGTATTTGTGGTTCCATTGATCAACATGAAAAGGTTTGAGACTTGCTAAAAGCCATTGATGATCGATTCGTCACTTCAGACAAGGTGCTAGAAAGCACCCTAATTCATGAAGTTGTCATCCCTAAGGCTCACCAGTGTGAAAGGTGTATGCGAACACATCATGCAAATGAGGAAAACGGTGCTTCAATTGAAGAAACTCGAGGTTGAAATATCGGAGTCCTTCCTAGTGCACTACATCCTAAACACCCTTCCACACCAATACGGACCCTTCAAAATCTCATACAACACACATAAGGATAAATGGTCAATTAATGAACTCATGACCATGTGTGTTCAAGAGGAAGAGAGACTGGTGATGGAACTAGGAGAAAGTGCAACGGTGGCAATGTGTGGAAAGGGAAATCTCAAGCCAATTGTAAAGGGAAAGGTAAAGTACCTCTCCAAGCTGATATCAAGAAGGATTCCAAGTGTTTCTTCTGTAAAAAGAAGGGACACAAGAAGAAGGAATGCGCCAAATTTCAGAAATGGCTTGTGGACAAAGATAATCCAATCTCATTTGTTTGTTATGAATCTAATATGGTTAATGTCAATATTAACACCTGGTGGATTGATTATGGATTAACAATTCACATTTCGAATTCCTTGCAGAGTTTGCAAAACCTAAGGAAGCCAGTGGGAAGTGAGCAAAGCATCTTATCAGGAAGCAAGATGGGCTCGCATGTGGAAGCTATAGGAACATGCTATTTAACTTTAAGTAGTGGCTTTGATTTAGAATTAGAAAAGACTTTTTATGTTCCAAGTTTTTGTAGAAACTTGATTTTAGTTTCAAGACTTGTACATTTTGGATATTCCTCTAAATTTTCAGAAACATCCTTCAGTTTATTTTATAAATCTGATTGTGTTGGGAATGGTATTTTGTCTAATGGTATTTACTACATTAATTTACAAAACAATGTCAATTATGATTCAATGCATGTTCACACTCGCACTAAAAGATTTGTTATTAATGAGGATTCCTCTAAATTATGGCATCGGAGATTAGGTCATATCTCCATGGAAAGAATTAAAAGATTAGTAAATGATGGGGTACTTAATACTCTGGATTTTACTGATTTTGAGACTTATGTAGAAGGGAAAGCAGACCAAAAAGTCAAAGAAAGGTGCAAATAGGAGTTCAGACATATTAGAGATCATACATACTGATATATGTAGTCTAGACATGGACTCACATGGTCATAGATACTTCATCTCTTTTATAGATGATTACTCATGATATATGTATGTCTACATGCTTCATAAAAAGAATGAAGCATTACATGCCTTTAAGATCTTTAAGGCTAAAGTAGAGAAGCAATGCAGCAAGCAAATTAAGATCGTGAGATTAGATAGAGGTGGAGAATATTATGGTAGATACACAGAAGATGGGCAAGCACCGAGCCATATGCAAAATTTCTTCAAGAGCATGGGATTGTTGCCAAATACACCATGCTTAGCTCACCTGATCATAACGGTGTAGCAGAAAGAAGAAACCGAACATTATTGGACATGGTGCGGAGTATGCTTAGCAGCTCCAATCTTCCTAAATCCTTGTGGACTGAAGCACGTAAGATGTAAGTGTATATATTAAACGGAGTTCCAACCAAGGCTATTCCTAAAATGCCATTTGAATTATGGAAAGGTTGGAAACCGAGTTTGCGACGTATGCACGTTTGGGGATGCCCGTCTGAAGTGAGAATATATAATCCACAAGAGAAGAAGCTAGACCCAAGGACCATTAGTGGGTATTTCATTGGATATGCTGAAAGGTCTAAAGGAAACAGATTTTATTGTCCATCTCACAGCACTAGGATTGTGGAATCAAGAAATGCAAAGTTTCTTGAAAATGACTTGATCAGTGGGAGCGATCAAACCAAGAACAAAGTTTCTGAGAAGTATCATTCAGAATCTCAAGTTTCCACCTCAAGTGATAGAGTGGTTATTGTTCACAATGCCCCTCAAGTACAAACTAGTGTTGAACAACCAATTGTTGAAGTTCCACACGCTGCTGATGAAATTCCAGTAGATCAGGTAGTTCAAGAGTTGCCAAGAACTTTTGAACAACAAGTTGAACCACATACTTCTCAAGAAGATGATGGTACAACATTAAGAAGATCTACTAGACCAAAGAGATCAACAATTCATGATGATTATGTTGTCTATCTGCAAGAATCTGACTACAACATTGGAGCTGAAAATGATCCCAAGTCTTTTTCACAAGCCATGAGTTTCAAAGAATGAAAATTTTGGTATGATGCCATGAAGGAAGAGATGAATTATATAAAGAGTAACGAAGTTTGTGATCTTGCTGAGTTTCCTAATCATGCAAAAGCCATTGGATGTAAATGGGTCTTTAAGACAAAGAAAGAATCATTAGGCAACATTGAGAGATACAAGGCAAGACTAGTTGCTAAGGGATTCACTCAGAAAGAAGGAATCGACTACATAGAGACTTTTTCTCCTGTATCTAAGAAATATTCCTTGCATCTTATTATGGCCTTAGTAGCCCATTTTGACTTGGAGTTTCAACAAATGGATGTCAAAACAACATTTCTCAATGGAGATCGAAAGGAGGAGGTTTCCATGAAACGACCTGAAGGATTCCCCTCTAGTGATGGTGGGAAATTGGTTTGCAAGCTCAATAAATCCTTATACAGTTTAAAACAAGCATCCTGCCAATGGTATTTGAAATTCCATAATGTAATTTCTTCATTCGGTTTTTTAGAAAACATTATGGATCAATGTATATACCTGAAAGTTAGTGGGAGTAAAATTTGTTTTCTTGTTTTATATGTGAATGACATTTTGCTAGCAACCAATGATAAGGGTTTGCTGCATGAGGTGAAACAATTCCTCTCTAAAAATTTTGATATGAAGGATATAGGTGAGACATCTTATGTCATTGGCATTATGATCCATAGAGATAGATTTCGAGGCATCTTTGGTTTGTCTTAGGAAACCTATATTAATAAAATTTTAGAGAGATCTCAGTTGAAGGACTGTTCACCAAGTGTAGCTCCCATTGTGAAGGGTGATAAGTTCAATTTGAACCAATTCCTGAAGAACGACTTTGAAAAGGAACAAATGAAGAACATTCCATATGCTTCTGCTGTCGGAAGCCTAATGTATGCTTAGGTTTGCACAAGACATGACATTGCATTTGTTGTGGGAATGTTGGGACGATATCAGAGTGATCCAGGTTTAGACCACTGGAGAGTTGCAAAGAAATTAATGAGGTACCTTCAAGGAACCAAAAACTACATGCTTATGTATAGACAGATGGACAATTTGGAAGTAATTGGCTACTGAGATTCAGACTTTGCTAGATGTGTTGATTCATGCAAATCAACATCAGGATACATTTTTATGATGGCTGGTGGAGCTGTATCATGGAGGAGTGCCAATCAGACCTTGATTGCCACTTCCATTATGGAAGCCGAGTTCGTCTCCTATTTTGAGGCTAATTTACATGGTGTATGGCTTAAGAGTTTCATTTCTGGGCTTAGAATTATGGATTCTATCTCTAAGCCATTGAGAATATATTGTGACAATTCAGCGATTGTTTTTACGAATAAAAACAACAAAAGTGGGAGTCGAAATAAACACATCGACATTAAGTATTTAGCTATAAGGGAACGTGTTAAAGAAAAGAAAGCAGTAATTGAGCACGTGAGCACTGAGTTGATGATCGCTAATCCTTTAACTAAGGGCATGGCACCGTTTAAATTCAAGGATCATGTAATGAATATGGGACTTGGTTCCATTATGTAGTTTCTCATTGTATGGACAATGTTATTTTAATGAAATTCTTAATTACTGTGATGTTTTCCTCATATTTATGTGCACCTTAATTTGATTTGAGAGAATTCATCTGTGTAGGACCAAGAATAAACATAGGGTTTATTCATTAAGAAATTGTTGCCACATAAATTTTAATAGAAATAAATACATAGTAATACATGGAAGATAATACTCATCATTAGAGGACTTATCGCCATGATTCATGTATTTATCACTTAATACAGATTATCAATGGGTTTTAAGATGAGACATTAAGATTGGAAGTATGGACCAAGTGGGAGAACGTTAAGCTCCCTCTCCCAATGGCCGCTGATAATCTGGAAATCAATTGCAGTCATTTCCTTAAATTACGAAAACCAAGGGCAGTTATTTCCTTCAATTACGGAAACTATCTTCAGTTAATTAATTTCTTGTTGGGAGTTCATGGAGTGGTCCATTACTCCCTCTGCAATTCTCTACCACATTCTGTGGAACACCTGACACATAGCAAACAGAAGCTTGATGTAAGCTTGGCTATAAATACTTATGTTTGGTCCCCAAGCTCAATCACTCAATCCTCTTAAGCCTTATACCATCAAATTAGAGTGTGAAGAGCTTGGAAGATTACAAATGCAGAATCTTCAACGTGGGATTTTGATATTCTGAGCATATTCGTTGTTTAGCAGAAGCGAGGGCTCGTTGACCGTTGAACAAAGTCGCGAAGAGCAGTGGGTAGAGGTTCAATGAGTTCCCCAAAGGGGATTCTTTTTGCACATAGAAGTTGAGATATTCTTTCTTGAAATCCATCCATGGCATAAGTATAAAGCTTGGGCATTTAAACCCATTGATTCCCCTTTTGCGGTCGGCTTGTCTAAGCCTTTGACTAGACAACGATTTCGCCTTGAGTTTTGCAACAATCCAAAGTTTAGTTTTCAAACCTTGTGGCTATTGTCTCCCTGCAAGTGGATGATTTGGCTCCAGAGTAGTTTTTTAGAGGAATATTTAGTCTTTGCAAACAAAAGAAGGGACTACCTCAAGTGTAGCAAAAAATTTGGTTTTGAAGTGTGAGCAACATCAAATAATAGGAGATATGATTTCTTGGGTATTAAAGTTTTTCGATTTTTAAGTGTTTATTCTGCATTATAAAATAGTTATTATGCTTCCATTTTATGCTTTCATACATTCGACTCCAACAAAAATCCAAACGTAGCAACGCTAATTGGTATATTTATAAAATTGATCCAACTATGATCAAATGGCCGTGCAAACAAACCTCTTCTCTTTGGCCCGACAAACAAGTAGTCAGCGGCCGGAGGTACATCACTAGTTGGAGGTCGGGGTTTTAAACTCTCACACGGAAGGACCACTATGTTTTCAGAGATCAAGTCTGACTGAATCGACTTCGGATTTGTTTGATTGGTGCCAAACTTAGTTGGGGTTGATGTATGTTTTTTTTCCACGATAGACCGTGGAGCCTGATTTCCAGACTAGTGCAGAGTCGACTGATAAGCACTCCGACTATGGACTACCGAGTGCCTCTGAATCCGACTTTTCTATCCACTTTGTTAATTCTTCTCGGCCTACAGCTTGTCCATCTTTCATTTTATGAGACTTATTAAAATTTCCTGGAAGATTCTACGTTTTCCGGGAAAAGTAATGTACGCTAAAATTGTTATCGCATTCGGGCTGTCGATTCACCATAAAATAATATGCTTAGGAACTACAGTTTATACTTTATACAGCCATATCATTCACATAACTATAATATATTTACCAAATAAAAAATAAGTTAACCAAAAAACCGAAGGACAAATCGTCAGTATGGCTTCCGACTTGGAAATCAAGGTAATTAGTACGAAGCCTAGCGTTGGGGGCGGTACACCAAGTGAGGAGACTCCCTCAAAAAGGATCTTTAAAATTTATGGCTGGAATAAAACATTTCAAGAACATGAAAACGATAAGAACGTTAGTGAGATTGCCATACAAGTGTTCATTTTCTAAGCCTTCAGAGCCCAACCAAATTGATGATATTCCCGAAAAATGCAGATAAATTACCAACACGGCACCACATGTTGCAGCTGCAAGAGATCCGACGGCCATCAAATAATATCGTGGTGAGTTTGAAACTCAGAGCCTCAAACCTCATAGTTTAAATCCTATCCACTCCCAAACTATGTGGCCCGCAAGCCCAAACCTTTGACTGCCAACAATGAATGCCAAACTAAATCCAAGCATTATATGAGCCAACGTTATATTGTGGGCTCGAGGAATTGATCGATGATGAAGAATTGACGTTGAAATCAACGGTTGGGTATTCACAATAGCAGTAGTCTATAACCCGACTTTTTGAAAGTCTTTCTGGCGGATTTTTCCGGTCAAAATCCGGCAGCAATTCATTGGAATCCCAAGTTTGATAGCTAGTTTCTGCACAATCAATGGCTCCCAGGGGTTTTTCAGGGCGCTGAATCCAAATATGCAGTTAAAAAACCATTTTAACTGCTAAAAATCAAGATTGAACCTCATTTCTTCCGCCGGATTCCGTCACCGGAATCTCCAAAAAGTCGCATTATAGACAACTCCATTCACAATATCTATGGTTAGCCTGCCCTTCCTAATCTCGATGGATGTTGTTGAATGGATTCGATAGACTTATCATGCATGAAACAAAGTCTCTAGTGGTCCCCACTTCTGTTAACCGATGGAAGTTGATTGACCAGAGACTTGACGATCATGATTCTAATGCTATAGATCAACGACTGAGACTCAAGCTGCCCATTAATTCACTCGACGATAGAGAATCTGGATCATGTTCACTTAATACTTGGTATAAAGGACGAATGAATGACACTCATCTTGGAATAAATCGTGATCACTAGCCCTGTGATCTATTAATTTCTCCACTGGTCTTTCCTTGTCTTGGATTATACATATATTTTATTTTCATTTTGTTTGAGCACAACTACTAGAATTAATTAAATGAGAGTGTTACACATGGAAATTGAGAGCCAGAGTTTAGCCCTGCCTCATCCCTCTTCATTACGCAAGCCATTGAAACACCATAATAAATAAATACTCGATACATTAAGTCTAAAATTTAAGATAAATATACAATGGACTCTTTTACAATTCATGGGCTTAGAAAAGCAACTCTTTGCAACACTGGTGTACCTTATATCATTTTACATCAAGAAAAATATGTCTCATCGGCTATAACTAATAATTTATAATGATTTATATCAATAATTAAATAAAATTAAATATTCAAAATTCTACAATTAATATTATTAAAACAGCCGACATTCATATCATTTTTAATCTTTTCCTCATTACTATTTAAATCTTTCAGTTAAGTTCTTCTTCTATCAAGCATGATGGATCCCAGTTGAGATTTGAAACGTTGACCGAAAAATGGTTTTTACTGTAGATTCTCCGATAATTTCAAAAAATAAAAAATTATGTATCCCTGGTTTTAGAAACTAGAGGACACCTCATGCTTATCAAATATTTACATTTGTCCTCTAAAACACCTCATTGAAACTAATAGATTCTTTAGGTGAAAAAATATTCTCCTGAAATGCTCTAAATACAAATAACAATGGAAAGATAGATTTATGGAGGGTGCTCCTACATCACGAACATTGGGATTACAAATTTTCAGTGAAACCACGACTACATAATGAAGGTAGAGATCCAATAAAATAGTGCCATCTCATTATGATGCATTCCATCAAAAGAGATATGAAGCTCTAGAAAATAAGGTGGTTTCCTTATTTGTTTTAGACCATCCTTAGCCCCCTTCATTCCCCATTTAATCTTATTGGCCCACAATAAGGAAGAGGCATATATGCACTTCTTCTCCTCCATTGTGAACAAAAGAATTGCCTAAGTTGAAGATATAACTAAAGTCTTAATGGACGTAGAGAAACTAAATTGCATTCTAGAAAACAATATTAGGGTCACGTAAGAAACCATTTTAGTTTTCATGTTGTGTAAGTAGTTGTACTTCTTTTTCAATGTGTCACATATTATACATTATTTATTAGCTATATAATAGAGAAAGCTGAAAAATACAATATGTAATTTTGTATATTTAAATAACAAGATAAAGTAAGATGCAATTTGTTTATTATTTAAAAGTAAAGGCAGTAATATTTTTATGTTAAAGTTTTAAGATATTTCAAAATTAAACTTTTATTAATAAGTAATTAAAAATAAATAAAAAGAGTTTAATAAATAATTTGAAATAAAATAATTTTTTTATAAAAAATTAAAATAATATTATTTTTTTAATAATTATATTGTTTATAGATTTTATTATAAAAAAGTCATTTTATTTCAAATAATTTTATATTCACACATATTATTTAAACTAAATAATTAAAATCACACAATTTATATATTGCAAATAAGCAATGATATGCATTTGTGTGGCTCTTGTTTATTACATTTTAATAAAATATGTTATTTATTTTTAATTGTTTTAATTTCAGTTTTTAATTTATATATATTTAAATAAAATTTATTCAATAATCATGTAATTGAAATAATTTTGTTGTTAAATTTAAATTTTTAATAAAATGCCCGGATTTTTTGCCCAGGCATGTGTTTTCAAAACTCTGCCAGTTTTGACGTCATGAATTTAGAGAGCTCTATGTAATCATCATTCATTCACTTAGAGTTGGGCGTTATCTTACATACATATATTAAACAAATGACATGATTCTAGCCGACAGGACCAGGGAAAGAATCAATCAACAATGTCACATATTCTAGGAGCGAGATTAGTTCCCAATGAACAAGTAAGAATCAATAAGTTAGGCAAACGAATGAAAGTCCAAGTTCCTATCCGAGTGGTTCGAGCGTGCTTTCGCATCATCTTCTTCTTCTTAAGGCTGTAATAGATGGATTGCTTTTGGTTCTCTGTGTTAAGGAAAGTATCTTGATGAATTGCTTTTCCAGTTCAGGTAAGTCTCTTTCTGATTGCTTAGTGTTGAGGAGTTTATGTGGGAAGATTAGTAGGAGGTTTATTGAGATGGTAACGCCTATTTCCTATCTTCCCTCTTGATGCCTATATACTATTATATAAGTAGTTCCTGCCATAAGAATAAGATGTGGAAGCTTCAGGGGTGAGCTGGGCGAATAAGAAAGAGCAGATACGTATTGAAATAAGAAAGATCACGCGCATGAGGAAGTGGTATCTCTTTCCTTCCACTCCGGCATCATGGTGAATAGGTAAAGAGACAGGTTCTCTGGTTCAAGTGAGATGATATGAGATTGTTTCTCAATGTGTCCAAGGCCATTAAGATTGTTGTGCGCTTGACCCCATTAAGATTGGGGCATCTGGGATCAGTGCCTTTCTCATGTGCCTTGACGAGAGAGACAACCAACCCTTTCGATTCAAATGAGACCTAAGATGACTCATTGGAAATATATAATCGAGGAGAACAATTTGGGAGCAATAAATCAACCAAATATACACCGTTAATATGCCAAAAAATTAGCAAAAGATGAGGCTACAAAATTGTAACAAAAAAATAATTGTTGAAACAATTTCTCCTACCAAAACTTCTGCCATTGCAAATTGTTTTGATAAAAAATCATTTGGCCATAGAATCCTTGACAATGACCTATGAAAATAATTATTTTATTTTAATTTATTCATCTAACTTGAGTTTAATTAGAGAGTTTGTTTTCCCATTTTTTGGCACATTGATTTTATTTTGCAAAATTAAATCATTTTATTTCAATTTTGATTGGTTTTTAGCAAGAGATGTGTTGGAAAGGATCAAACTAAAGCATCTCAGAGCATTTCTATTGTACTAGGAAGGAAAAGAGTAAAGGATTTACAACTTCAATCTAGGATCTGAAAACCACTTCCAACAAGTCTCCATTTTTAGAGATTTTTGTAAACTATAAATTACAATTTTGAAAATGAGGAAATGATTCCTCTTGACTACAATTTTGTAACTAGAAGCACTTTTGTAAGGAGAATCATAGTTGTAGGTAAAGAGGACATACTCAGATTTGAGTGTTGGGGATGTGATTATTCAAGATCCCATCTTTGTTCTTGGATTAGAGCTTGCACTACTACACTCTTTCACTTTAACAATAGAGCACATGGGTTTTGGGAAAGATTGATGAGGAGATTCTTTAAGAAAAAAGAAAGGATTCTAGGTTCAATTATTGTATTTTCCATATACTTTTATTTATTAGTATAATGCATTTTTATTCAATTGTAGATATGTGTTATTTATTCTTTGTTCTGCACTTTTGTTGATATGGGAATGATTGTCTTTTAGATCAACTATCTAATCTATTGGTCTCATATATCTATTATTGATTTTCTATTTTATCTTGTATTAAAATAAATTTCTAAGTAACTATTTAATTACAAATTTTCTATCTAAAAACAATTTAACTCCCATTGGAATTAGGTAACCTATTTCCTAATTTTAATGGTTATGTTTCACTATTATAATCTCCAAAATAGAGCATGCATATTAGTAATAATATCAATTGTGAGAACTAATTTACAAGCTTGGAATCTATCATTAAAAGCATGTGAAATCTCCAATTTATTCAAAGTCTTGCACTTGATATTTGGGAGCTACCTCCTATATATTGATTTAGGTTAGTTTCCTATAACTTTTCCACTGCATTTAGATTAGATTTAGAGTTATATTAATTATTTTCATTCTAGAAGTCCTCTCACACCAGGGAAACATTAGTTTGGCTTGGTTGAGACCTCAATTCAACTTAAGGGTTGGTTTCTAGCTTGTGCATAGCAAGAGAGTAGTACCGATATCTCTTTTCTTATTTGGTAAGAAATTGAAATATCATAAGTCATTAGGGAGAGAGAGGGGGTAAGTGGACCCAATAGAATCAATTGGAATTCCAAATCAAACAGATAAGGGATTAGTTTGAACTCTAATCGAGGGGTCTCCCTTACATGTTGATGAGGTCATTTTTGGCCATCAACATTTTTGGCACTAGGAGGGACAAATTAAGTTGTCTTTTCAAAGATTTTTTGTTTTCAAATATTTTATCTTTGACAATGGCTCCTCTTAAACGATCTCTTTGGAATTGATTTACTCGATTTCCACCTACCTCCACTCCATTAAAGGTGGTTCAACTCTTGTCAAAGGTAAAATTTAATCGTAATAAAAATGTTTTTTCTAATGATCATGTTCTTAAATTAATTTTTAATTGTAATAATTTTGATATTGAACAAGGTGTTATGTGCAACATGTTTACTCGCACATTGATAGGAAAAGCTAATCTCTAGTGTAATCTTTACCATTTTCCTCCAATCACACTTGGGACTAGTTCGTAAAATATTTCCTACATGGTTTTGCTAGATTACGTCTACAAAAAGGTATGCTTTCAACTCGAAGATTTTCAATGATTCGAAGGTGAATCTTTAGATGATTTTCTGATTAGATTCAAATTAATTTGTTTTCAATTTTAATCTAAAGAGTTGCTTCTAGAGTTTCAGTTAATAGGATGGTTTAGAAATCTAGTTTCTCTTCCTTTTTGAGTCACCAAATATTTCTATTAACATGACTGAAAATTCATATTTCTAGGACAAACAGGCTAATCATCATCAAGTTTCTTCAATTATGTATGATAAATTCCTTGAATCATTGCATACTTCATATAGTGTTAATGATGACTACAATGCTTTTCTCATGCTGTCTATTCAACATCATAAATCTTGGAAGAGTCTAATTATTAGCTTCAACATGATACCAATAAGATGCTTGAAGAACCAATTGTCATTAAATCTGAAAATCTGCAAGAAACAAAACTAGAAAATGTAACAACCCTATAAAAAATCCATGTGAAAATATATAAGACCATGGTCATGGGACACATATTCCAAGTTGAATGGTTGGGAAAAAATCCTAGTGGGTTGTTATTTCATTTATTATGGCTAAAGAAAAATTACAAAGGCAATCACAAAGGATTTGGAAAGGCAAGATGGCATTAATTGGCATTTATCTATGAAAATAATGGAAATTAGGAGAAATGGAAGGTGAAAGGTCATAGGTTGCATGTGAGGATGAAAAAGAAGGAAACTAATGGGAAATGAAGAAAATAGAGGCCTCATTGATAAAATAGGCTTATGGGGATAAGTTAATAGGATTTTGGTTAGTTAAATTTTGGAGTTCTCTATCTATTCTCTCTCACACTCTTGGAACCTTAGATTTTTGTTGGAGCACTTCAACATTGCATCAGGAAAGAAAAAGAAGGAAAAGAAGAAGCAAAATATCTATAAATGCAGAGTATGATCAAGTAATTATATCGGGTTTACTTGCAAGTATCGATTTTCATGTGTGATTTCCTTGCTATATTTGGCATGCATGGTTATGCATGTGTGTTCTTGGTTCTCTCACGGTCATGGGCATGTGTTTTGCAAGGTGTGACAGTGTTCTTCAGCCTTACCTTGCAATTTCTGGATAGCCATGGTGTGATGGGGTTCTCATATTTTAGTTGAGATGGATTGTAAGATGGATTCAAACCTGAGTGAGGTCGATCTCTGAATGAACGAACACATGGCCTAGTGAAACCTAAACTAGACTATGGATTGTAGTAAATCCACTAGCCTAGTGATCCCTGAACCAGATTGTGGGTTGTGGTAAAGCTAGGTATTGTGTTCCTCGGTGGGCCTACGAATTCTTGACCAGTGAATGGCGAGATATACGGTAAAGCCTAGAGGTGGTTTCCCTTGATAAGGCCTAGGAATCCTTATCGGTGAATGACGGGATATATGGTAAAGCTTGGAGGGTGGTGTCTCGATTATGGCCTAGTGATCCCTAGATCAGAATGTGTATTGTGGTAAAGCTTAGATACAAGGAGACAAGAAAATTCCTCACGGGGTAGAGGGAGAAATCCGATGGCATCCATGCTTATTTTGGCCTAGTGATCTGATGAGGATTGTGGTAAAGTCTGGTTCTATTGATGAGGGTGAGTTGGTGTAGCCTCGAAAATCCTTGATTGAGTTTTGGTTATGAGTCCCACATTCATGTTTGGAATATGGTATGGGGATGATTGGTTGAAGAAAGATTTTTTTCAGTCAATCTATGATCGGGTGGTTCATGGAAGTCACATAGCTGGTTGGTTTATGGATTCATTAATAACAATTCCTTATCCTTGGTACTTCATATATAAATGTATTGGTTCGTATGTGGTATTTATGGTTGTTGTATCCTTGTTATTTTTGTTGGTTATATACTAGTTATGAACATGTTTTATGATAGTTATGATGTATGACTCTCATCATGTTTTGGTTGATAAATGATTGAACAATTAATATATGACCTAATAGATGATAATGAAGCTAATGTGATAATTCATCAATTCTTCCTTAGATAAGTATGAGACCCCTATTCTCAGATCTATTGTTATGACCTGTAGATTACATGTGCACAATGTGTTCGATAATTTTTTTATCATGGTTAGGCTTAGTTAGGTCAATTCCTTAATAAATTTTTATGATAGAGGCGTTGCCTTGGTGTTCTTATTATCTTGGAAAATATTATCAAGTTCTGGGTAGTGGTTTGGAGACTAGCCCTAAAAAACTGGCTTAAATATTGGAGTCTCTTACACAGAACTGGCTGAAAAAGACTCCAGTCTGTCCCTTGTAAGCATTGTAGGAGAAACTCGAGGGTCTCATTCGCATGCATACCCATGTCATGGGAGAAAATGGGGATTTAATTCATTGAAAGGTTAGGTCAACTCAGGGGTCGGGCACCTCGAGTGGTAGATTAGCTCCTAAGGGTCCTGTAGCACCTTAGGGAGGTCTGTAAGGTGTTTGTTCGTCAGTTCCACTTCCTTAACTACACTTAGGGAGTTGAATCATATCATAGGAACTCTTCATCACATGTTTACTCCAGTGGATTGGTTAGCTTGTGGTAATGTGGGAGGAGGGTG
Source organism: Pinus taeda (assembly GCA_000404065.3). Lineage (NCBI taxonomy): Eukaryota > Viridiplantae > Streptophyta > Pinopsida > Pinales > Pinaceae > Pinus > Pinus taeda. The sequence goes on from APFE031407422.1 coordinate 371,793, forward strand.
TTATAGAGGTATCAAAGCATGGTTCAACATTTGGACTAGATGGGAAGAATGTGTTTGTCATCCATGCATTTAGGTTGTATATGTGCTTGTTTTGTATGCATGGTAGTCGTCATTGTTACAGTTGTGTTTTCATGCACAGGTTGATGATGTGGATATTGGGATGTTCTTGTCATGAATTCATGTTGGTTGTATATGCATTTGTTATGCATGTCAGTGTCTATATGTTGTTATGCATGAATTGTCATGGTTATGGTTATGCATCTGTAGTAGGTCACACATGCATCGTGAGGCCATTGTATGTAGTTAGGTTATCATGATGCTATCGGTATGTTATGATGCTAATGTTTTGGCTGAGATAGAGTAGGAGATGCAAATAATCAAAGTGAGGTTGCAGCACTAGAATTCGGGTTAAGATCAGATTGACATATAGGTTTGTATGTTGGGCATGCAGGTATGTGATTAATGGTTGTTATAAGAATTGGGGTTAATTATATTCTTGTCGTTCTATTGTTGTTGTGGCTACATTCATGGTAGATGCTATTTGATCAATGTAATCATATGCAAATGTGTTGGATAGTCATGCATGGTAGTAACTTCTTGTTGTTTTATGTTAGTTAACTTGATGATTATGTTATATGTTGTTGATGAGTATGTTATATGTTAAATTGTTGTTGTTATATGTTAGTTAACAAGATTATTATGGTCATTACATTTAAGGTCTTGTGTTATATGTATTTTGTTAACTTGGATTGGCCTATGCAGATGGTTATGGTTATGATAGTCAGGTATGATTCAACATATTTGTGATATGGTGTTGTACTAATCTAGACTGACTGTACATATGTGATTGTTATGCGTGAATGGTAATTGTTTATGAGATTATGATGTGAACATGTTAACTAGTTACTATTATGGACCTCATGACCTTATTTATATTTGAGTTGATATGTTGTGAACTTATATCATGATAATCTAGATTGATTATGTAGACAAGATAGCCTCCCCTAAGATACGTTAAGATATGAGTTTTCTTATTTCATATACTTGGTGCTTGATTATTTGATTATGTCATCTATTTGGTGTTTGCATGTTTGGTGTCTATTATGTCATCTAGTTGATTTATCTAACATGGTACGTCTATGTGATTTCTTGAAGGAATGATTTTATTTTAAGATGGTTGTACTAACACATATGTGTTGAAACAATTGTATGTACTTGAGTGTCAGTAGTTGATAGTTGTAGCATTATGTATTATGACTAAAGAATGCGAGTTGATTATTGACTATGACATGGTTTTTAGACTTGGTAAAGGTTGGTTTCAAATTGATAGATCTGTTGCCTAGATTTTTGGAACATGTGGCTGACATGTGTGTTAAGTTACAAGGTAGCATGTTTGGCACAATAAGGTAAGATAAATGGTATATTGTTATATTTATTTATGCGATTGAAGTTATGTATTTTTGGCAGTATGATGTAGGAGATTGCATGGAAAGAGATTGCCATGAAATATTGAGGGAGGCTCAGGCTGAGATTTCCCTTTGAAGCATTGGGAACCATGGGGATTGAGTCATGGTGTTTGTTTCCAGTCTTGTTCTTTTGATATTTTGTGATTTTTTGCGCTTGATTTGCGTCTTTGTTTATGTATAGTGCAAGGCATTACCACTTTGTTTGTGGTGTCATATTCCCATTGGTTAGCATGGTTTTCTTATTTTTTACTTTTGTTCTTGCCTTTTATGTTTTGAGAGTCTCAAGAATTGGTTGGGAAGGAGGAAAGTTAATGGAGCTTGGGGAGGTCTGAATGAAACCCAAAAGGTGATGCAAGGCTTAGACAAATCTCAGTGCATGAGTAAGGATAGTTGAAACAAAGAGTATGATAGTGAATTGGATTGGTTGGGTCCATTGGTGTAAATGGAAAGTGATAGGATAGTCATGAGAAAGGTAATTAAGTATGTTAAAGTGAATAAATGTGTGGTGTCATATGCCTTGGCTATGTTGCGAGTTGTTATTCTCAATGTTGTGCAATGCAGGCATAAAATGAGTTCTCTTAACCTTGACCTTATGATATCTGGTAATTATGATGTGATCATGATTATGATCATGTATATATATGTATATATGCATGTATGTATGTCGATGTCTCATGGGATCATGATTGATTTATGTTCATGTTTATATATGTATATATGCATATATTTATGTATGTACATATATATGTCATTGATTGATAGGGTTGTTAAGATTGTTTTGTACTAGTGGTCACATGTATATATATGTATGTATGCAGTTGTCTGACCGGGTGGTCAAGGATCATGAATTTTTCATGTCGATGTTTATATGCATGTATGTAATTCGTTTTCTGATAGGGTCATTAGGATTCATTCTCGTGGAGGGATGATTTCTTATGCAGGTGAATGGTATGAAGATGTTCTTGGTTTATGAGGAATCAATTGGGAAGAGTAGCCTTGGCAATTTTACAAGGTTAATATCATGTGGATATGAATTGATATTATATGTTTGTACTACGCCTATTTTTATGTTATGGATAGGTAATGTTGAAGGGTAAATTAGTAGAATGGAAGTAGTGTGATTTCTAGCATGCTGGAACATGTATGAATAGTGAAAGGACCCTAGAAGAAAGGTTGCTTGGTAGAGTCAATGCATGGTCTATGGATGTCCAATACTATTGCTGTGTATATGTTGTAAATCTTGTACTTGTGATGTTGTGTACATATGGTTTTGCGTATATACGATACTATGTATATGTTGTTTATCCAGTGCTATGTATAGATGGTGTTGTGTACATGCAATACTATGTCGAAGTGGTGTCATATACATGTTTTTTATGCAACTCTATGTATAGATGGTGTTGTGTACATGTTGTTTATGCAATGCTATGTATAAATGGTGTTGTGTACATGTTGTTTATGTAGTGTTGGGTATAGATGGTGCTATCTACATGTTGGATATGTGGTGATGTGTACATATTGTATTATGCACATGATGGATATTCAATGTTGTGTGCATATGGTGTTGTGCATATGTTCGATATGTGGTGTTGTGTACATATGGTGTTATGTACATGTTGTATATGCAATGATATGTACATATTGTGTTGTGTGCATGTTGTACATGTGGTGCTATGTACATATGGTATTGTGTGCATGATTGTACATGTGGTGTTGTGTGCATGTGGTGTTGTGTACATGTTGTACATGTGGTGTTGTGTACATGTCATGCATGTGGTGCTGTGTACATGTGGTGTGGTGTAGATGTTCATGCATGTGGTGTTGTGTACATGTGGTATTGTGTACACATTGTAAAGTTGGTGTGGTGTGCACATGGAGTTATGTACACATTGTGCAGGTGGTGTCGTATACATGTGATGTTGTGCGCACGTTGTGTAGGTGGTGTTGTGTATAGGTGGTAGTGTGTAAATGTTGTACATATGGTACTAGTGTACATGTGGTATTGTGTGCATGTCGTACATGTTTTGTTGTAGGCTATGTATGTGTATTGTGTAGTTGTGGTATCATCACATCTATATTCGTTGTGTTGTACTCTTTGTAGTACATGTATTATGTTGTGTTGTATGCCAGGTGTAGGTACATGTATTGTGTGGTGTTGTACATTGGGTATAGATGTATGTGTTATGTTGTACATTGGGTTTAGGTGTATGTGTCATGTTGTACACCGAGTGTAGGTGTATGTGTTGTGATGTACATTCTGTATGTGTACGTGATTAAGGAAAAGAAAAGGAATTGGGTGTTTCTGGATGTGGAAACAAATTTGATGTGCACATAGAAAGCAAAATGGATAAAGGTAGAAGTTGAGGATTGATTAAAATATAAGTATCTGTTGGGTATACAACCAAAGTCCCACATTGACAAGAAGTGGGGAGGATCATGGGTATATAAGGATATCATAATGAAATTTCATTATCCTTGGCCAAAACCCTAGCCAATCCGGCCAAGTGAGCCTTCACCGCTCACCTCCAGGCCTTTTCATTACAATGAAGTCCTTCTAGCCTTTTATAGGCTCTATTACATATAATACCACAGGTAGAATACCATGGGTGCACAATACCATGTGTCTCAAAACCATCACTGTTTAACTTGGTCAACTTTTGACTTTATCTTGAGTCAAGTTTACCTAACAGTATCATTGTTTTCTTCGAGCTTTATTATGCATGTGATCTATGATTCAGATTTATGATGGTTACATGTGATTGATGATTCTAGTTTATGATGATTTCATGTGATTCATGGTTTTGATCTATGGTGGTTGTGTTTCGAGCTAACCGGATGTGATATGTTTATAGATAATGATTTGATCAAATATGCTAATTTGACTTGTTATGATAGGAAGTAAACTGGAATGTAAGTGTACCTTATTGATGAGCTACCAATGAGGTACGATGTGAATTTATTTCAATTTATTTTAAATCTAATGGAAGTTATGTGGTTGGTACAAGAAGCATGGAAATTCCTGGTTAGGTGGTTGAAACTGACTGTAAGGATTAGAAGCAGAACCAAAAGGAATTAGAACTTGTCGCAGTATGTTGGTAAAGCACTTCAGGAGAAGGGCCATTATGGGACGTTGGTGCCCAATAGTGTCCATTGATTTCCATGACCGATATGATGGTTTTGAGGTAGGTATATGCCTTGGTTGTTGACCTTCTGATGCATGGAAGGTTTTCCAAGGGATGGATTGTATGGGATAAGGGATATTGTGGAACTTGGAAGGTGACTGACTGCACATAAGGGGATGACCAAATTTCCCGTGGGACTCTGCAGCAGAGAAGGGAACATCAAGGATGGATATTTTTTTGGTTATTAGCATTGCTTGATGGAATCAGATGCACATTGGGAGTGTGCCTTGGAACAATGAGCCGATAATTGTTCAATGAGAGGATAAGTGGTGCAGGATTGTAGTGCTAGACATTTGATGTAGCTTTGACTTTGGCAGTGGATTTTGGACTTCTTGGGAAGGAGGTGAAGCCTTATACTACTTTGTGGGTGGAGGTGTGAGCCTCTAGATTCCCTTGCTTCTGATGTGGGTATTGTATCCTTTTATTTGTTGGTTGATCATATGTGTATATGTGTATATTATAATAAATATTGTATCAAACTAGATTCATAAAGCTCCAAAGAGAGTATGGTTATTCGCTGGTTGAAGCAAATTTGCATAAGTATATGTGTTTTTATTGTAAATATTGTAATGAGTTGTGTTATAAAGACCTAGTAAACGATATGTTTGTCATTTTTTCCAGCAGTGGTTCATTGTAAATACTACAACGAGTTGTGTTATAAATCTCCATGGGAAGTATTTTTTGCTTTCAATAGTCTTGCTGGTTGTAGGTGTCATTGAACATAGATGATGGTGTTCCCCCAAGGGGGAGGGTTCTATAACAACCTTGGTAAAAATCCATGTAAAAATATGTAATACCATGATCATGGGACACACATTCCAAGTTGAATGGTGGGAAAAACATACTAGTGGGTGTTCATTTCAATAATTTTGGCTAAAGGAAAATGACAAAGGCAATGACAAAGGATTTGGAAAGGCAAAAAGGGATTAATTGACATTTTATTTATGAAAATAATGGAAATTAGGAGAAAGGGAATGTGAAAGGTCACATGTTGCATGTGAGGAGGAAAATGAAGGAATATAATGGAAAATGAAGAAAATAGAGGCCTCATTGATAAAAAAAGGCTTCTGAGGATTAGTTCATATGCTTTTGGTTAGTTCAGTTTTGGACTTCTCTCTCTATTCTCTCCCTCACACTCTTGGACCCTTAGATTTTTCTTGAATAACTTTAGCATTGGATCAAGGACGGAAAATAAGGAAAAGAGGAAACAAAATATCTAGCAAGACAGAGAAGGATCAAGTAGCTATAACGGGTTTACTTGCAAGTATCGATTTGCATGTGTGATTTCCCTGCTAGATTTCGCATGGATTGTTATGCATGTGTGTTCTTGGTTATCTCGATGTCATGGGAATGGTTTTTTCTAGGTGTGATAATGTTCTTCAACCTCACCTTGCTATTTCAGTATAGCCAGGATGTGATGGCGTTCTCATGTTTTGGTTGAGATGGATTGTCGGATATCTAGATTTTTACTTGTAGATTCAACAACTTGTGTGACATGCTAAAACATAAGGAAATAATATACTCTAATTTTTAGTGGAAACCAAAATTGATTGATGAAGAAAAAAGAAAAAAAGGAAGAATTTCAATCACATATAACACAATATTTTTCTAGGGAAGGAAACTGCTCAAAACCCCAACTATCTATATTGCATTAACCAAAATATGTGAGAAGAAAATATAATGCTTGTTCAACCCGAACAATTTCTACACAAGTATAATCTATCTCTCTGCTTCACAAACCAGCTCAAGCCAAGACTTAGACAATTTTGTTGTCTCCCAAGCCCCTACTTCCTTGTGTAAGTCCTAAGAGAATTAGCCCATATTTAATTAGGAAATTGTTTCTCCATAACTGCACAATCCATCATAGGCCCTCAACTTATTGCATGCACCATCTGTACAACTCAGAAAATTATACAAAAGATAGGACATTGTCCCTGAACTCTAATCTCAACTGGGTATTCCTTTGAACTAACATGCATGAGTTATTTATGAGTGAATCCTCAGTTAACTGGTGGAGGAGTGAAGTTGCACTAGTCCTCTTCCCCACTTTATGACCTCCTACTAATTCCTCGAACAGTTGGAACTAGTTGAAGTGACTATAACTCACTTAGACTGAGTTAATTCATTACAACTCAAAATAACACAACATGCACCCCTAAAATTTAGGAATCACTCTACATGACTCTAGATAGACTTCCAACTCAAATTTACTAAGCCAACTAGGTCAAAATAACTTAGTTAACTATTACAAGTTGCTATGAGAATATAATTTAGATTTAATTCCTAATGTAATTCATGGAAAAAATAAATTAAGATTTCTTGTTGTTATTTTTAACACCCTCTCAACAAGAAAGGGATTATCTGCTACCCCGATCTTGCCTTTGTGGATCTTGCCTTTGTGAAAATTGAATTTGCATCTTGACAAAGGCTTTCTCAAAATATATGCATCCTACTCGTCTGTGGGAATGTACTCTAACAACATAATTATCCTCCACACACAATATAGAAGATGATGATACCAGATATCAATATGCCTGGAATGATCATGAAAAATTAGATTCTCAAAGCGTTTGATACAAATCTGATTGTCATAGTAAATCATAGTTAGATCCATCTGTTGACCAAATAAACCAACAAGAATCTTCCTCTTCCAGATAGTCTCATAAGCTAATTAACTAGTAGCCATGTACTTTGCTTCTGCTGAACTGAGTGCAACTAATCTTTGTTTCCTGTTGTACCAAGAAACAACTGCTAAGCCAATACTGAAGATCCCACCTAATGTGCTCTTCCTGTCAGATGGACTCCCTGCTCAATCTACATCGATGAAGCTTTGAAGATTCACTCCGTCTGTCCTTTTGTACCAAAGACCATATTGAGTAGTGCCTCTGAGGTGTCTCAACACAGGTTTGGTTGCCTTCCAATAAATATTGGTCAGCTTAACCATTTCTTGACTAAATTTTTTAACTGCATAACAAATGTCCAGTCGTGTGTTCACCAAATACATGAGTGAACCCACAAGTTGCCTGTAAATAGTAGCCTCCACTACTTCAAAAGAAGTAGCATCCTCCTTCCTCTAGTTACCAATTAGAGGAGTCTCCATGGGTTTATTGCTCTACATGTGAAACTTCTTGAGTATCTCGTTTTCATACTTTCCCTGAGAGACAAATAGTTCTTCATCTCCTTGCCATACTTCCATCCCCAAAAAGAACTACATGAGCCCCAAGTCCTTCATTTCGAACTCTCTTCCAAGATCCTCTTTGAAAGACTTGATCAGTTTATCATCACATGTGTGAATCAGATCATCGACATATAAAACAATAATCAACAATTTATCTTCAACCACAATATGGTAAAGGTTCGCATTTGCTTCAATTTTGGTGCAACCCAACCTGGTGAAATAGCTATCGATCTTTGTGTACCGAGCATGGGGTTCTTTCTTCAATCCATACAATGCTCGCTTGATTATGCACACATGTGAATCTCTATTGAAGGTCTCAATCCTTCAGGTTATTGAATATACAACTCTTCCTCAATCATGTTGTTGAGGAATGATGTCTTTACATCCATATGATGTATCTTCCATCCCATTTGCGCTAATAGTGCTAGAATATATATGATTGATGAGTACCTTGTTATAGAAGAAAATTATCATCGTAATCAATCCCCCTCCACCTGAGAAAACCCTCTTGCCACAAACCTAACCTTGTGTTTCTCCACACTACCACCCACTGCTTGTTTTACCTTGTAAATCCATCTGGAACTCACTACTAACTTGTCTTCTAATCTTGGGACCACATCCCAAACACTATTCCTGGCAATGGGGTCATACTCCTCAGCCATGGCATCAACCCAAACTAGTTTCTACACTACTTCCTTAAAAGCGGATGGCTCAATCTCTACACATTGGCTCATCAGAGCCATGTAGCTAGTGTACCTCTCTGGTGACCTCCTCTACATGTGTTGTGATGTGGGTCATCCCACATTCTCTCTAGCATCATGCAATATCCCATTAGCCTCTTTGTTGTGCTTTCTTGCATCTCTAGAAGATTCTGCACAAGTGGGTGTATCCTCTCCCTACTCCTTTGCATGTGGTTGCTCCACTTCATCCTGAGGTTCCTCCTTTGGAGTTAAAATCTCCTCAATTACATGTAGGTTAAGCTCCCTCTTAAGGGAACATGTCATGGCCATCTCTTCATTGAATTTTACATCTTTGTGAACCACTGTCATCCTGTTGGTTGACAGGTACACCCGATAGTTTTGAGGTGCATCAGTGTACCCCACAAATATGCCCAACTTTGTTGTTGGTGCAAGATTTTTCTGTGTATCTTTGGTTACATGGTAGTAGATTGATGAGCAAAAAATTGTCAAGTGTGACACATTTTGTTTCTTCCGTGAAAAATCCTCTTCCGATGTACTCATCTTGAGAATTCAACAAGGGCTTCTATTATGCAAATAAACCATTGTGTTGCATGCTTCAGCACACAAGTGTAATGGTAGGCCATGATCAAACAACATCACCCATGCCACTCCCACAATACTCCTATTATTCCTTTCATTCACCTAATTTTTCTATGGGTTATGAGGCACTATCAACTCTCATCGAATGCCTTCTAATCCACAAAATTTTTTGATCTCATTGGACAAATACTCTCTACCATTATCAATCCTGACAAATTTAACTTTCATGCCAATATCTTTCTTGACAAGTGATTTAAATTCATAAAACTTAGAAAAAGTATGATATTTCTTCAACATGAAGAAGATCCAACACTTACGAGAAAGATCATCAACAAATATCACATAATACTTTTTCTTGGTAATGGACGTTGTCGAGAATGGTCCACACACATCTAATTGAACTCAATTGAGGTTCGCCTGTGCTTGACTGTCTTTGTCATGAAAGGAAGCTTTGGTGTATTTTCCCAATGTAGACCCTTTGCATGTGTCCACCTTCTCTAGTGTACCCTTGGGAAGACCGGTAGAAATTTTCTACATGATCTTCAAAGGACCATGTTGTAAGTGACCCAATCTCGTGTGACACAACTCAGCGATGTCTCATCTCTGCACCTTCTCTACTTTAGTGTTCAAGCACTACAACAAATTATGTGATTAGCATCCTTTTTACTTCTTTTTTTGCATCTAGAGCCCATTTTTGGTGCTATTTGCATCCATTTATCAAATATGGTGCAAAACTTGACACAAAATTTGCATCGAGTTTTGCACCAAATCTTACACCAAGTTTAGCACCAGGTATTGCAATAGGTTTTGCACCACGTTTTGCACCAAATTTTATGCCAAGTTTTGTGTCATCCTTTGCACCAAGTTTTGTTCCAAGTTTTGCATCAAGTTTGGCACCTAATTTTGTTTGACATACTTTTGCATCCTCATTTGCATCCACTTTTTGCACCTACACTTGCATCAACTTTTGCATCGACTTTTACATCCTTTTTTGCATCCTTTTTTAAATCATTTTTTGCATCCATTTTTTCATCCATTTGTGCATCCCTTTTGTGCCAAGTTTTACATCGAGTTTTGTGTCTAGTTTTGCATATAATTTTGCATCTACTTTTTTTGCATCCACTTTTCCATCTTGTTTGGCATCCATATTTACATCCTCTTTTGCATCTATTATTGTGCCCACTATTGCATCTAATATTTTTGTGCCACAATTGGCGCCTAGTTTGGCACCTCCTTTTGCACCCACTTTTGATTATAATTTTGCATCCACGTTTGCATCCTCATTTGCGTCTAGGTTTTCATCAACTACTACATCTATTTTTGCATCCCATTTTGTATCCACTTTTGGATCAGGATTTGCATTGGGTTTTGTGTCTTGTTTTGCATCTACTTTTGCATCGACTTCTATTGCATCCACTTTTGCATACACTTTTGCATCCAATGTTGCACCCATTTTAAAGTTCACTTTTTGCATCCCTTTTCACATCCTCATTTGCATCATACTTTGATTCATTTTTTGCATCTATCATTACATCCACTTTTGTTATGCCACAATTTGCACCATGTTTTGCACTCACTGTTGTATCCACGTTTGCTTCCAATTTTGCATCCATGTTCACATCCTCTTTTGCATCAAATATTGCATCTCTTTTTTGCATCCACTTTTGTGTCAGGTTTATGCATTGGTTTTTGCATCTCGTTTTGTATCTACTTTTGCATCTACTTCCATTGTATCCATTTTTTGCATCGAATTTTGTTTTCCCTGTTGCATCAATATTTGCTTCCACTTTTACATCCCTTTTTGCTTCTTATTTTGCATATTTTTTGTCTATTGTTACTTCCAATTTTGTTACGCCATATCTTGCACCTACCATTGCAACCACATTTGCTTCCACGTTTTCATCCACATTTGCATCCTCTTTTGTGTTCAAGTTTGCATCGGATATTAAGTATGTTTTTGCATCCCCTATTACATCCACTTTTCTTTCATCCATTTTTTCATCTACTTTTGTGTCTGCTGTTGCACCCATGTTTGTGTCCATGTTTGCATCCCTTTTTTCATCTTATTTTGTACCCATGTTTGTCTCTTTTTTGCATCTAAGTTTGTGTCCTTTTCTGCATCCGTTGTTGCATCCACATTTGTTTCACCACAATTTGTGCCAAGTTTTACGCCTACCATTGGACCCATGTTTGCTTCTACTTTTGCCTTCATGTTTGCATCCAAGTTTGCATTGACAACTGCATTTGCTTTTGCATCCACTTTTGTGTCAGGTTTTTCATGTTGTTGTGCATCTACTTATGTTGTATCCACTTTTCACCCAATTTTACTTCTATTGTTGCCCCCATTTCTATGTTCGCTTTTGCATCCCTTTTCCAACACTCATCATATTTTCTGCATTGATGATATTCCTTATGGCATTGACAATTATGAACAATTGATGACAATGTCAATAATCTTGACAATGATGAAAATGAAGATGATGGCGATGACATGAATTCTGATTATGATGATAAAGACGATAGTGGTTACAATGTCAATGATGATGATGGCAATGATTATGATGATGACGATGCCAATGACCTTGGCGAATCTTCCCAATTTTAGATGTTGCCATTGTCATAATCATAAGCATTATCTTTGGTGTCATCATCCTTGTCATCATCATCATCATTATCATCATTTTCATCTAGGTCATCATCAAAAACAATAATGGCATG